>PVIC010004018.1:0-65176 GCA_004025085.1 Thryonomys swinderianus | reverse complement strand
AGAGTACCACAGGAGGATGCCCAAGAGGAGGAGAAGAAAGAAAGGAAGGAGGAGCAGGAGAGGAAGGTGAAGAGAAGGATAATAATATGAATAAGAATAATAAGAAGTGAGTATGTAATCTCAGCACTTGGGAGGCTGAGGCAGGAGGATTGCCAAAAGTCCAAGGCCAACCTGGGTTTAAAAAAAAAATAAGAAGCTGAAGAAGAAGAAGAAGAAGAAGAAGAAGAAGAAGAAGAAGAAGAAGAAGAAGAAGAAGAAGAAGAAGAGGAAGAGGAAGAGGAAGAGGAAGAGGAAGAGGAAGAGGAAGAAGAAGGAAGAAGGGAAGAAGAGAAGAAGAGGAAGAGGAAAAGTAAGAAAAGAAAAAAGAAAAGGAAAAGAATAAGAAGCTGAATAAAAGCTGGGACTCCTCTCTGCAACCCTGAGTGACTCTTCTTGCTGTGCACGTCCCCAGCTGTCCCCTGTTGCCCCACCCAGGCGCTGTCACTCTGGGAATTCAGCTGTCTGCCTCACACTGTACAGGGAGGAGGACACAGCAGACAGGAAGCACCAGGGACGCCCGTCAGTGCATGGCAGGACCTCAGCCCTGGGAGCCAGAGTCCAGCCATGTTGGCCTGGCGCAGTAGCCAGATCGATGGTTTAGGATGCTGGCCTGGCGTCCACACGGCCATGCCAGAGTCCCCAGTGGAGGACCTGCAGGGGCTACAGCCCTGGGCCCTGCCCAAGAGGAGCATGGGGTCCAGCAGGGATGTCCCGAGAACATGGGATCTGAGCCGGGTACCTGGAGCTGGGAGCCAGGCTGTGGGAACTGGGAGCTGTGGGGCCAAATACGTGGAGAGGCTGCTAAGGAGAAAAGGAGGGGCTGAGAGAGGACAGAGAGGACAGGCAGGAGGAGGAGAGGTCTGGAGAGGGAGAGGCTGCCAGGTGTTGCCAGCTCGGGGTCTGTGTCTTTGTGATGCCTGTCTTGCCCTTGGATTCTGTGATGCTCCCCACACCCTTATTCTGCTACAACTCCACACCGAGTTGTTTCTTGAGGCTGCTGCAAGCACTGGCCACAAACTGGGTGACATAAAACGGGGAAAGGTCAGGTCCAAGGGAACACAGCTTTTTTCTTTTTGAGACAGGGTCTTGCTACATAGTTCAGTCTGACCTTGAACTCACTATGCACCCTAGGCTGGCCTCAGACTTGCAGCGATCCTCCTGCCTCAGCCTCCCATGTGTTGGGTTTACAAGTGTGTGCCAACATTCCCAGCTTCGAAAGTTTGAGTCCTGCCAGGGCAATGTAGGGAGACTCTCTCTGCCTTACCATAAAAAAAATCTTTTTAAAAGGCCTGGAGATATAGCTCAGTGGTAGAACACTCCGGGATCAATCCCCAGCAATAAGAAAAAAAAGAAGAAAAATGTATAACTATAACATCATTATTTTAAACAAACATATGATCTCCCCAATCCTACAGATACCGGTGTCAGAGTTACAGAAACAATTCTGAAAAGTTTGACACAAGTTGATGGGTTCAGGCCCGGCAGGACCCAGGCTGCCTCTGGGGCAGGAGGCTGCGGTCCTTGCTTCAGGGTAACAGCAAGGTGCCCTGACCAGATGCAAACGCCTCAGGCGAAGCTGTAGAAACTTGGTAGCGAGTTGTCCAGGCTGCCAGTCAACCTTCTGCAATTCTGGTCAAGACTAGGACAAAGCAAAGCTTTGTCTGGTGAGCCCTGAACCTATATTCCTTGCAGTCTGGGAGACTAAGGCAGGGGATCATAGGGCAAACATTTAACTTTGTTAAAGGATTTTTTTTTTTGAGGCAGGGTCTTATGTAGGTCAGACTGGCCATGAACTCACTGTGTAGCCCAGGCTGGTTTCAAATTCAAGGTACTCTTGCTGCTCCAGCCTCCTGAGTGGTGGAGTCACAGGTGTGCACTACAACACCCAATGGGAAATTCTTTTTTCCTTTGGTCAGTGACCACCAAGTGTGGATAATCGTGCATTAATTGTGGGGTGGTTGTCACATTCCCCCCCCCCAGTCCTAAGGATTAAACCCAGGCCCTTTCCAATGAGCCAAAAAATCCTTTTAAAAAATTATTATTTTTTTTTTAATTTTGAGATAGAGTCTTGCTACGTTTTTAAATTGTCTAGACTGGACTCAAGCTTGAGATTTTCCTGCCTCAGCCTCCGAGTGCTGGATTACAGATTGCATCACCACGCCTGGGTTTTATCTCTGTTCTTCAACACAGCCTATGTATGGCCCCGAAGTTGGCACACTGTGCGCCTAGCAATCCTGAGGAGGACAGCTGGGAAATGCCACCAGCCGAGGGACCCCGCGCAGCACTTCCTCCTGCCAGACAGATCGGACAGAGGACAGGGCAGCATTCCAAGAGAAATGAAACACCTCCCTCCCGCCTGAGGGTCCATGCCTTCCTCCCTCTTCCTTGCTGCTAGGATGCTGCAGGTGGAGCGTGGCAGGAGATGTTAGGGACCCGCCACTTGAGGGGTCCTGTAGTAACTTTTGAGGAGACGCAGCCCCGTAAAACAGAGGGGCTGAGTGCTGGCAGGGTGCAACCCTCAGAATGGGCCTAGGATGCGGTGGCACTGAAGGACCAGTCTGAGCAAGGATGTGACATCAGGGACAAGGGCATTTGCTGGGCAAGAGTGGGACAGTTGACCCAGAGTGCCACGTGGGCTCCTAGGTATCAGTCTGCTGGAGCAGCCTCTCTGCTGCTCACCCTTTCCGGTGGCTGGGAGGACAGGCCAGCAGCTGTCACCGACTGGGCCCAAGAGCCTCTGCTCCCAGGGGACACTCTCGTCTTTCCCAGGGAGGTGGGTGCAGGCCCAGGCACCCACCTCCCCCGGCCCACCAGCCCTGGGGTGGGGGAGATCCACCAGCTTGGTGGGCAGGATGCAGGGGACAGATGGGTAGCACTGAGGCTGTGCCGGAGGTGTCCTGGATCATGTCTGAATACCCGGATGTACCCCATACCTGCGATACCACAGAGTGTGCATTCGGATCCTTATCTCATTTCCTGGGGTGCAGGCCCTAGAATCTGTGGGCTGTTCTCTGCGCAGGGCCTTTGCATGTGCTATACCCTCTGCCCAGGGACCCTTCCTGCCTTCCCTCACACACACACACATGCATGCACACATGCATACACACACAGTGCACTGGCTGCACTCACCACACAGTAGAGTTAGGGCTTAGCCCAGACCTCATCTCCCTTACTTCTAGCCCAGAGGGGTCCATCTTTGCCCCAGGCTATGTCCTTCTGGTCAGTGGGTCATTTAGTCTGTTACTTACAGCTCTCAGCTGTCTGTTGCCCAGGGACTCTGCATAGGCCACTCAGGTCTCGATCACCAGCCCTAAGTCTGGCACTGGAACAGGGAGGTGCTACCAGGGATATATAGACCGAGTGGTGAGGTGTGAGCGCCAGGCCATGCCCTGTCCAGAGGAGGTGGGGCTGTAGCCAAGGGAGAAGGACTAAGTCACGGGGGACAGCATCTTTGCCTGCGTCCCTGGGGAAGTGGGGTCTAGCCTGGCCTGCATCCCTGGGTCCCTTCTCAAGGCCAGGGAAAACGCTGCTCCCCTCGGGTGGCCTTGCAAAGCCCAAGGGCACCCTGGGCCAGCACGTGATCCTGGCACATCTGACCCTGCTTCCTCCCACCCCGCCTGCTAGGATGAAAGTGCTAAGGGCAAAATTCGTTGGGGAGAAAAACAGGAAGTGGAGCCCAGAGCTCGGCTGCAGAAACCTCCCTGTGAGGGTGGCAGCCCCTGCCATGCAGCCCAGCAGGAAAGTGCCAGTCAGGGGCAGGCTCGGCCTGAGTGTGGGTGCTGGGGAGTGAGGGGCGAGGCGGGCATAGACCCTGCTGTCCTGGTTTAACTTGAGCAGCAGATGTCCCGCTGCACCCTGCATCTCAGGCCTTAGCTTCTCTCACTCCCTGAGGCAGACAAGATTCCCAGTTCCGGTGGGCCCAGAGATTTAGCTCAGTGGTTCTGCCACCTGCTTAGCAAGCACAAGGTCCCTGGTTTGTTCCCTGGTAACTATATACATCCAACAATACTGGGCGTGGTGACTCACGCACAGCAGCAATCAGTACTACACACCATAGTGCCAGATGTGGTGGCTCACGCCTGTAATCCCAGTACTTGGGAGGCAGAGGCAGGAGGACTGCTGAGTTCGAGGCTTGCCTGGGCTACATAGTGAGCCCAGGATCAGCCTGAACTACAAAGGCAGACCCTGTTTCAAAAAAAAGATTCCCAGTTCTGGGAAGAGCAAATGCACAGAGAAGTTGGGTGACCTGGCCGATGCTGCACAGCCTGGTGTGCTGGCTCTTTCTCAGGCTCTGATTTCTTCTTGCGGCCTGTTTTGTTCCAAGCCTGTGATCCACGTGGTGAAGGGACAGGTGGCTGGTGTTTTGACTTCTCCCTCTCAGCACTGTGTCTGGGGTCACCCGGGAGCAGGGCCAGCTGCTGGGGCCCTGGGTGTCTCTGAGGCTCTGGGAAGTGTGACAGGAGGCCCCAGTGCCCCAGGACTCTTGGACACATGGCAAAGGGTGTTGGAGCGGGAAGTCACTCAGTCAGTGCACAGAGGTGAGGTGAGACGCTGACCCCTAAACAGCCGGCTCAGTGTGAGCGCATTGGCTGGGTGACCAAGCCCAGGCCTCCTTCCACCTAGGCTTCATGTAGCCGAGTCCCCTGCAAGCTGCTCCTGACCTGGGTTCCAGCCTCACTGGATCACACCTCCATTTCCCATGGACCCCTATATCCCTGTGTCAGACCTCCTAAAAACCCCAGGACTCCAAAGAGCTGTGCCCATGCTGGGACAGGTGGGCTCCCAGGGGCCTCGCCCAGGCTTTCGCTGCCAGGCCTGGCCCTGAAAAGGGCCCTAGGAGCCCCAAGAGCCATGGCATCCATTCCCCCTTTGCCACTCACGGCACATCCTGACCTCCCTTTCAACCCCTGCAGATCTTTGTATTTCAGAGTCTCAGACTCAACACATCTTTTTTTTTTTTTTTTGAGAGAGGGTCTCGCTTTGTAGTTCAGGCTGGCCCTGAGCTCACTATGTAGCCCAGGCAAGCTGCCACGAACTCAGCCATCCTCCTGTCTCTGCCTCCTGAGTGTTGGGATTACAGGCGTGAGCCACCACCTGGCACTGTGGTATGTGGTATTGATGGCTGGTGGGCGTGAGTCTCCACGCCCAGCATTGTATGTGGTTACCAGGGATCGAACTCAGGACCTTGCACTTGCAAGGAAGGCGCGGGAACCACTGAGCTAAACCTCCGGCCCGGCTCAACACATCTTAAACAGGCCTCTTGGAGCCGCCCATCCTGGCCACCCTCTCAGGTGGGCTCTGCCATCTGGTTAGTCCCCAGGGCTAAATCTGGGGCGCAGGCACGCCCTTGATGGGCCTCAGCCTCCGGTACCCCTGGCACGCCTGGTATTGTTGTATGTGGTTACCGGGGATCAAACCAGGGACCTTGTGCTTGCTGGGCAGGCAGCAGAACCACTGAGCTAAATCTCTGGCCCCCTGTTTTTAAAAGGCTGGGATTATGGCTCGGTGGCACACAGAGTCCCTGGGTTCAGTCCCAGTGCTGAAAAGGAAGAGAAAAAGGAACTATAATAACAAATTAGTATGTGTAAAGGGTTGAGGGCAGTACTTGGGCTTGGTGAATTCTCAGTAGGCTTATTATTATTTTTGTCAACATCATTTTTTTTTTTTTTGAGACAGGGTCTCGCTTATAGTTCAGGCTGGCCCTGAGCTCACTATGGAGCCCAGGCAAGCTTTAACTCAGCAATCCTCCTGTCTCTGCCTCCCGAGTGCTAGGATTACAGGCGTGAGCCACCATGCCCGGCTGTCAACATCATTATTATTGAGTGGGATTTTTCTTTTTTCCTTTTGGTGAATTTTGGATAAACGTAAGGATAACACTCATCACAGGGAATTTGTACCTGTGCATGACTCATTTCCCCTCTTCTTTTTTCCCATCCCCCTTCTCCTCTCAACTCCCCCACCTTATACACAAAATTTTTGTCTCCATTTTTTCCTTCTATTTTTCACTTTTCTTCCTTCCTTTCCCTCTCCCCTCCCTTGTTCCCCTTCCATTTAAACATTTTCTTCCCAGGGGGAGTTTTCAAGACCAGGTCTTGCTATGTTGCTCAGGCTGGCCTCAGACTCCTGGTGTTCCCCCTCCTCAGCCAGGCATGTGCCACCACGCCCTGCTTTTACCTAATCAGCCCCCTGAGATCAACTGCAGTGGAGGAGGCTGAGGCAGAGAGGCAAAGCTACCCGTCTGGATTTGCCAGCACGGAGTGGCTGAACAGGGACCTCGGCTGGAAGATCTTGGCCTACTCGGGTCTGGGGTCGCTTCGGAGATCCCCAACCTTCTGCCCACGCACACCTGTGCAGCTGCCGTCCCCGCGGGAGGACTGGGTGGGGTGGGAGGCTACTCCTGGGACAGCGGGCGGGGACAGCGATCCTGGCCCAGCCTGCCCGCCCGCCCTGGGCAGCTGCCGCTCTGCTCCCCGGTTGGGCTCTGACAGCGCCGGCGCCCCCTAGTGCCCACGTGGAGCGAAGTGCATTATTTTCCCACAGCCGGTCCCAGCGCGCAATTCTTCTTGCCCTGCTGGCTGCGTTCTGGCGCAAGGGCTCAGGGCTGTCCCGCTGTCCCCCGGCTCCTGATGGCCCTGAGGCGGGGTCCCTCAAACTTCCTATCCCTTTCTGCCTGGGCTGTAGGCGCGCCCCATTCCAGAATCTCCTCTCTTGCACGTGTGGGGCGGGCGCCCCAGGCTCCCCGCAGGCTCCCTGGTCGCTGCCCGCGGCCTCGCAGCCCTCGCATGGACTCTGCCCAAGCTGGACCTGCCCGCCCGCCCGCCCGGAGCCGCCCTTGCCGGCTTCCTGTGCAGGTGAAAACCCCCTTTTCCCTCAGTGTTCAATCAGAAACCGGCAGCAGGGCTCACCTCCCTCCAGGCGGGGGTCCCCCAAAGTCGCCCTGTCTTGGAGGCCGTCAGGGCAGGGCCGCAGCCCCGCTGTTCACTGGACACACTCTACTGTGTCGTGTGAAGCGCGGGGAGAGAAGAGAAAGTGGGTCTCAGTTTGGGGGTTGCTGGGGATGGGAGCCAGGGCCTCCTGTGCAGGAAGCACCTGCTCTACCTGAGCTGCCCCTCAGCACTGTCCGCGTGATCTTTTGAGGATCTCAAGCCCCACAGAAAGCTAAAGGGTGGTACTGAGCACCCCTATGAGCCAGGAGGGAACCTGTCATGCCAGTGCCAGGGGAAAATGGGCAGGGAGGTGAACAGCACAGCTTTGGTGACAGACGGGGAGCACGGGTGGGTTCAGAGTCCCCAGGCCGGTCCAGCCTGCTCCTCTCACCTGGCCTCCTACACATTCGATGGAACCAACCAAGTCCCGGTGTTCTGGGCTGTCCCATTGCTGTGAGCCACGCAAAGAAATAGGAAGTTCTGGAAAATTCCCAGGTTGGGAGTGGGCATCACACTTGGCACTCATTGTGTCCAGGATGCGGTCCTAGCATGCCTGTACCATGAGCTCCTTCAGCTCTTCCATGTCCCTCTGCGCTCTGCGGCCATTTCCATGTGACAGCAAGAGAGGAAGGAGCCCAGAGGGCCAGTGAGGGGACACCGGACCCTCCCTGGTCCTGACTTGGTCAAAAAGCTAGAGGACTGAGGTGAGGTGGTGCATGTGTGTAATCTCAGTGCTACTGAGGCTGAGGCAGGAGGGTGGGAAGTTTGAGCCCAGCCTAAATAATTTAGAGAGACCCTGTATAAATATAAATTTTGTTTAATGTCTAAAAGGCTGGGGCAATAACTTAGGGCAAAGACCCTGAGTTCAATCCCTAGTAGCAGACACACACACACACACACACACACACACACACACACGGGGGGGGAGGGAGGGAGGGAAGAGAAAGGAAGAAAGAAGAAATAAGGGAAAAAACAAGAGAAAAGAAAAGAAAGAAAAGAAGCGAGATTAGTTTCATAGCTTATGTGGATTGCTACAAGACAAAAACATTGGCCCTTGTTTGCAAAGTGCTAAGAAAAAGCCAGGTGTGGTTGCTGTAATCCCAGTGCTCAGGAGGTTGAGGCAAGAGGATCTTCATGAGTTTGAGGTCAGCCTGGGCTACATAGGGAGTTCAAGGCCAGCCTGAACCACATAGCAAGAGTTTGTCTTAAAACAGAACACTAAGGGCCAGAGATTTAGCTCAGTGGTTCCAGCACCTGCCTCACAAATGCAAGGTCCTGAGTTTGATCCCCGGTAACCATATACAATGCTGGGCGTGGTGACTCACACCCACCAGCAATCAATACCACATACTGCAGTGCAAGGTGTGGTGGCTCACACCTGTAATCCCAGCACTCAGGAGGCAGAGACAGGAGGATTGCTGAGTTCCAGGCTTGCCTGGGCTACATAGTAAGTTCAGGGACAGCCTGAACTACAAAGCGAGACCCTGTCTCAAAACAAAACAAAACAAAACAAAAACCCCAAAACACTAAGTGCTGGGCATAGTGGCTCATGCCTGTCATCCCAGCACTCAGGAGGCAGAGGCAGGAGGATTGTTGGGTTCAAGGCTTGCCTGGGCTATATAGGGAGCCTGAGGCCAGCCTGAACTACAAAGCAAGACCTTGTCTCAAAACAAACAAAATCTCCTAAACAACAAAACACTAAACATCTCAAGATGGCAAGTTTCGCCTGTCTCTGCCACCAGGCTCACAGCCACAGCCACCTATGCGGTCCAAGAGGGGTCAGCATCCTACTATTGCCATCTTGAGATTCTTAGTGAACCGACCCAGGAAACAGTGGCAAGCTTGGAGTGTCTTGGTCTTTGCTGGCTCTGAGGCACTGATCTCCTTGCCGTGCCCACCGTGTACTTTGAAATTACACAAGTCTGTTGTCTTGTTAGCCCTCACCATCACCCTTTCTGTCAGAGGATCTTCTGGGGACCAACAATGGGAGGACTGCAGCGCAAAGCCACCTTCCTGGTGCACAGTGGTTAATACTGAGCAGTGTGGACCCCACAGCCTCCATGCAGAAGTTAGAAAAGAGCATATTGTTCTCCCAGCCCTAGTCCTTTTAGCAGTGTGGTGTGGCTGGCGCAGGCAGCTCATGGAGAAGGCAGATCAGAGTGTTAACTAAGGCGCTGCCTTCCATGCCACTGTGGTCAGCATCACTGTCTGGACTGTCCAGCTGCTGCAGGCTACAGGCCCTGTCACGCTGGCCTGGGCCTGAAATGACCTCCTCAGGGTCCCCTTTGTGGCTGAGCCCAGGGCCACTTGCACAGCCGCACCATTTGCCAGTGGTGGCTGGGTCGGTTACACTATTCCATCACACAGAGAGATCGTGCTGAGCCGTGTGTCTTGGAGGGTTAGAACATGTGGAGGACACGTGAGCACATTTGGGAGCAGTGGAATGGGGACTCGGGCCCCAGGGTGCCAGGCCAGGTGCTGCAGGAGTTTCAGAAGTCTCATCATTGGGTGAGATGCGCACCACACCCAACAAGGGCACCAGGGGAACTTGCTGAGGATGCAGTGACCACAGATATCCTGGGGCCTCGGGGACTGGGACGTCTCCATCCCTTGCCTCATTCACGCTGCTGCCCTCTGTGGAGCTGGATAGGAAGAGGGTGCTGTGGGGTCCAGACAGAGAGGTCTGGAGCCTACCAAGAGAGCTAAGATGCGGGTGGTGCAGGCTAAAGAGCTGTGGGCCCCACGGCCCATGCCCATCTCTCCTGGAGGTGCCAGGAGGCCTGAGAGCCACTACTGGGGTCTGTGGCAGGAGCTTCCTGAACAGACAGCTGCTGCAGAGCTCTGCTCCAGACTATGGAAAGGGGCAGAAGCTTGGTGTGTGGCCCATGTAAACCCGGCAGTAGCTGGACCCCTCCTTCAGGTCACTTCTGGGCCAGTGGACACAGAGCTGGCCCGTCTGTAGGGTGCACAGTGCTGGCTGTACAGGCAGCACACACTCGTGGATGCCACACAGCCTGCACTGGAGCCCCTGCCTTTCTAAACTCCTTAGTCACGCACAGCGACAGAAGCCATGGCTCAGCCAGAGAAGGTGCTGGGGGACCCTGCCCATCCCTGAGGATGCTCAAGACACCCACGGGCCTGGCCGGGTACAGAGCAGGGCGGGCGGCAGTGTGAATGGTGGTGACGTGTGGGAAGTGGCCCCTCAGTGACTGCAAGTACAGCTGCGTGGCCTTAGAGCCCAGACCCAGTGGGTGGCACAGTGGGAAAGGGGCTGGCAGGTGCCGGGCGTCTAGGCACATGGGGGCGCTCCCAGCCATGGTCTGAAGGAGGACATGTCAGATAGGCAGGTACAGGGGCCAATTCCCCCCAGAGGACTGACAGGGGGACGGTGGGGCCCATGAGAACGAGCTGTGAACATGCTCCCTGGGGGGGCTCAGCTCCGTGTGGTGTGAACTGACTGTGACTGACACACACAGTTCACTAACGGTGACAGGCTGATGATCTAGTGAGATGTACTGTCACCTGCCTTACACCCAGCAGGAGCTGGTTTGACTGAAAAAAACCCCAAAATTTAGTTATTTATTTTTGAGACACAGTCTCACTGTGCAGCCCAGGCTGGCCTTGAATTTGTACTGATCTCCTGCCTCAGCCTCTGCAGTGCTGGTAACACAAGCATGCATCACCTTGCCTGGCAAAAGAGCATATATCTGTTAAAGCAGTTAAATGGCTTAAATTGAAGGCGCCCCCTGTGGGTGGAAGCAGTACTTTCACAAGCCCTAAATCTGTTGAAACAGCTCATTGTGGGGGTCGGCTGCTTCCTGGGTATTGGCTAGCGAGGGCCCCAAAACCCCACTATGCAGGCTGTCGTCACTGCAGCTGGCTTGGTAGGACCAGCCGGTAAAGCCCTGGGGCTGAAGACACCGCCTACTTTGGCTGCAGGAACGGAAACCAAGCGGAGACAGCCTGAGCGCTCGCCCTGCTGGCTGGCATTAGTACCACCAGAGGGCGCTGTGCAAGCCACCAGAGGAGAAATCACCAATGCTCCTGCAATCGGCGTCACACACTGCAGGCCTCAAACAGGACGCAGTAATGCCAAGCGACCAGCCACTTTCAGAGGGACCTGACGCCTGCTCCAGGAACAGGACGCGCAAGGCAGGACAAAGGCATATGGCTAGGAAAGTCATCAGCCCCCACAGGATTCACTGCTGTTTTGTGATGAGGTAGTGACACTACCACCTGAACGTTTGTGTCTCTGCCCATAGGTGAGTGCTGTTATCCCCCCAGCAAGAGGTTCCCAGATCCTCCTGACTCAGTCTTCCCAGTGCAAGGATTATGGATATGCACCATGCATGTGACTACTGTTTGTGACATTCTAGGAGCAAGTGTCTGTTGTTGCAGCCTGGATTGTTGCTGGGGGCCCACCTTCAAAGGATGAATCCCCCTCCAAGGTGCCAGGTTTCCCTGGAAGAGGGGTGGGATGTCTAAAGGCAGGAGGAAGGTGGGGCATGGGGGCATGTCCTCTGATGGCTGACCACCTGGGGGTCACAGAAAAGACAACACTGCCTCATGTTTTAATGGGATTGTAGGGGTTTTTTCCTTTTTGCTCACTTATATTTCTAGATTTTTTGAAATGAAATGATAGATGACATTAATAAGGTGATAGAAACAGCCAAAGGAGTAACAATGTTATAGGTTGCTCAGGGAGGAGTAAGGCCCCCACCCTGACAAGCAACGCAGTTGGCCTTCATGTGAAAGCTCAGGTGTGGATCTGAGTCTCAGGTTCCAGGGTGGGAGGGGATGAGATGTTAGCAAGAACCAGAAGGGTCCCTTGAACCCGAGGCCTGAGGGGTAGTCCTGTGGCCTGCATGGGCCTTCCTGGGTGGTCTCTGGCCAGAGACATTGGCTCCCTCCCTGTGCACTAAGCTGAGGTCCAATCATCCCAACAGCTTGCTACTTCTGAGTTAGAAGTGAGGTGGGCAGATGGGTTTGGTGGTTGCAAGCCTATAATCCCAGCCCTTGGGAGGCTGGGGCAGGAGGATCGCTGGGAGTTCAAGGCCAGCACGGGCTACACAGTGAGCCCATAGCAAGACCGTCTCAAACCAGACCTAAAGAAAGGCTGACAAAAAACAGTGACCCTTCCACTCAACCTGAGCTTGTGCCACGCAGGCCAGTCCACTGTGTTTGGCCAACGCTTGCTGCTGGCATGCCGCCCTTTCATTTCCTCCAGCTGAAGCCTGCATGTCTGCTCTGTGCTACCTATGTGGGTACTGGCACAGGCCTGGCTGCCAGAAGCACAGGGCCATCTGTCACAGGCTGACCATTCCCAGAAGCCTTAGTCAGGGAGGTGGGTGGGCTCCTGGCCAGGCCAGGCCGGGTCTAGGTCATGGCAACACCACTCTATCATGGCACACCTGCCATCCTGCTGAAGTAGGGGGCTCCCTGCAGCTCTCTGAGGGCCACAAAGTTCACCTCCGCCAGGCTCCTCACTGGAGCCACCAGTCAAGCAAGAACAAAGACAGCACAGCCAGGTATAGTTCTGAGGTTGCCATGTTTTTTGGTTTCATTTTTTGCTTTTATAAAGAAAAATAAGGTTGTGTTTTCTGTCGGGGAGAAAGCGTGAGTAAAAGCCCCTCCCCGGGCCTGCGGGGTGCTGGGCCACTGGTGTGGCAGGAGTCTCCTGAGGGCTGCAGAAGGACAGGGGGATGGAGTTGGTTTCCATAGGTGAGAAACAGAAGTAGAAACCCAGACAAACCCACTGTACAAAGGGGACCATGAGGTGCCACCTCCAGTTGGAACCTGCTCTGGCAGGGGAGTTGGGGCCGAGTGCCACCCCATGCCCTGGGACAGGAACTGCAACAGAGCACCACGCACGAGGAGGCGGCCTGCTGGTCAGGCCACGCCTCACTCGGCAGAAGTGTAGAAAAATAAAATGAACTTTATCCCTGAATGACAGTGAAGACCCTTCTCTGCCCCACACCCACCCTCCCGTGAGTCCCAGAGTTCACCAGGCGCAGTGGCCTGGGGCCCAGGTGGCACCAAGGTCCAGTCCCCACAGCAGCAGGCAGGCCAGGCTGAGGCCCTCATCCCCTGGGGCAGGGTGGGAGCAAATGTCCAGTGTGGAGGGGCCAGTGGGGGGGTGGAAGGCAGTCGGCCGAGGAGGCCTGGGAGACAGCGATCTGAGGGAGCCAGGTGGGGAGACAAAAGACAAAGGGGGAGATGTTGGGGCCTGAGGGCCGGGGCTTGGGAGGGTCCAGTGTCACCCGAGATTATAGCTTGTGTGGAGCCAGGACCAAGCCAGATCCCTGTGGGCAGCGAGAGCGAGGGGCACCAGTCACAAAGTACAGGGCACAGGCAGGAGGAGAGTGTCCTGGGGCCACAGGAAGTGGCAGTGATACCACTTGAAGGGGACATCGAGGAGGTGCCGGGCCAGGGGAGGACAGTGTGAAGAGGCGGCCGGACGGCAGCAGGGATCCTCCTAAGGGGCAGGGCCTATCCCTGAATCTCTGGCCTCTGGGTGGAGATGTCAGCACCAAAAGTGACGGATAGACGTCAGCCCAGGCGGCAGTGGGTGAGAGCAGGCCCTGAGGACCGGGGCTCGCAGCTCGCATCCTGCAAGGTCAGGAGCCCTGGGCACAGAGGGTCCCGTGGCAGTGGTGACGGGCTCAGTCCTGGGCACTGCCCTCAGGCACCTGGGTGCTCAGCGCAGGCTCTGGTACAGGTAGGCTGAGGTGAAGACGGCGTTGGCGGCCAAGCTCACAGCCAGGAGGCCTCGGATCAGGGAAGGGCCGAGTCGCCCTGTGGGGTGACACAGCTGTCAGAGGATGTAGGGGTCACAGTGTGCCAGTCCCCCAGAGGGAGTAGTGCTGGACTCCCATCCACACCCACCTGCCTGCCCCAGGGGCTCCCTGCCAGGAGGGACCCCACCTGCCTTGCCTGGCACACCCTCCCTGGGACACATGCTCTTTTATCCATACCTGGGCGACGAGGAATGACTGGCACTCATCTCGCACATGTGAAGTGCGAACCCAGAGGGATGGCAACCCAGCCCAGGTCTTGGAGTTAAGAAACAGGGACTTTTCTCTCCACAGCCTCAAGGTCGCCAGGCCACAGCCCAGGTCTGCTGACCCCTGGCCAGTCCACCTTCCTCACCACCCTGCATGGCGCCGGGGACAAGAATGGGTGCCACTGAGGGACCTCACGTCCTGCTGGTGAGCAAAGGCCAGGATCCAAACACAGCTCAACATCCTGGCACAGGCCTGCAGCCTGGGGCAGTGTGCCCATACCTGTGTCCTGCAGTAAGCCAGCCTGAGTGTGCCCGGCTCCCGGGTAGTCTTTGGCACCCGGCACCCAGCACAGTGGTGGCCCCAGGCCACATGGGGCCGAACACCTCCAGTGTGGCTAGGCAGCTGAGAAGTGGTACTCTCAGTCTAACCTAACCCAAGTCCAGTGACTGAAGTGCTTCGGCCTCCCATGATGCACCTGGGGCCTCCAGGACCCTGAGCTCCTTCCTATGCTACAGACCCCACAGCTCCAGCTGCCCCCTCCTACACCAGCCCCTGGGGTACAGACCCTTCCAGGCGGCAGCCTCCTCTGAGCACCCTCGGGTGGTAGTGTCCACCACACATGTGGACGACTGGGACGAGTCGTCCTCCTTCTTGATGGAGCGGCTGCTGCAGGCACTGCCACTCTCCAGCCTGGTGCGCATGTCTGTGGGGAGAAGGTGCGGTCTCAGGGCACCACAGCACATGCCGGGTGACAGATGGGGCAGCTCCACTTCAGCCCTAGGGAGCCACCTCAACCCTACCCACTGCAGAAGGCTAGGTCCTTCTGCCCAGGCAGGTTCCCTGACGGAGGTGAGTGAGCAAAGCGGGAGCTCTGGGGACATGCAACCTCAACCACCCTGTCCACCGCCCGGCCAGCACCCAGCCCAGTGTGGCCAGACTGTCTGACACAATGAGAGACAGGAAGTCTACACATCTGTGAGAAAGGCAGGTGTGGTGGTGCACAGCTGTACCCCAGCACTTGGGAAGCTGAGGGAGGAGGACTGCTGTGAGTCTGAGGACAGGCCTGGACTACACAGTGAGGTCAAAACCAGGCTGTACTACACAGACAGCGATATCGTCTTAAAAACAAACGAACAAAAACCCTCCCCCAAAAAAATCTGTGAGAAGGTCCTTAGATGTTAAAGGAGCCAGGAGCCCAGTTAAAAAGGTTTTAAAGGTCTGTGGTATAAGAGCATTTGAGACAAGCAAAATATCTGTGACTGGGCCGGAGATTTAGCTCAGTGGTTCCAGCGCCTGCTTCACAAGCGCAAGGTCCTAAATTTGATCCTGGTAACTACATACAATGCTGGGCGTGGTGGCTCATGCCCCCCAGCAATCAATACCACATACCACAGTGCTAGGTGTGGTGGCTCACGTGTGTAATCCTAGCATTTGGGAGGCAGAGGCAGGAGGATTGCTGAGTTTGAGGCTTGCCTGGGGCACATAGTGAGCTCAGGACCAGCCTGAACTACAAAGTGAGACCCTGTCTATTCTAAGAGAAAAAGACAAAATTGGTCAGTAGACACAATGTCCTAGGGGCCTCAGGTCCCCAGAACCACATGGGAATTCAGAACCGGAAGTGACCGAGGCTCCAGGCCCGTCCCAGCTGGCAGAGGGGCTGACAGCCACACTCACCGGCACTGGGCTTGGTGTTCCTGCCTGGAACACGCTGCCGCAGGGGTGGCAGGGGCGACTCGAGGGTGAAGAGGCTGCCGTTGTGGGGCGAGGGCTCCTCTGAGCTGCTGGGGGTGCTGGGCAGCTCCCCGGGGCTGGTCGGGAACAGCAGCAGCTTCTGCCCCTTCAGGTTGAGCCGGGCGGGGCTGATGAGGGGCCTGCGGTGACGCAGGGAGCCGTAGCTGGAGGCCCCAGAGCTGGCCACAGAGGGCGCGGGAGATGGGAGAGGGGAGGCTGGGTGGCGGCCTGACAGCAGAGAGAAGTAGTCTGCAAGGAGGACGACAGAATGGTGTGGATGGTGACATGGGGTGGGAGTACGCAGAGTGCTGGCCACATGCTACCCTTGGGTCCCACGTGGATAAGCTGACATAAGGTCACCAGCGAAGCCCTGTGGTGAGAGAGCTCAGAGCCATCTCCATGTGGGGCTGACCTAATAACCACCCCCCACTCCAGAGGAAACTGAGGCACAGGGCTGGTTTCTTGCACAAGCCATGTGGCCCCAAAGCTGATGCTTGCTTGACCACTGCTCTCTTGGGCCCCACCAGATCCCTGAGCTCCTGTGTGGTGTCCCCAGCCTTCCTGTGGACTCCTGCTCTCCTTACCTGAAAGGGGGACCTCCTGGGGCCGTGACACCTGAGATGGCGGGCGGCTCCCGCTGAACAAGTACCCCGAGTCTGGACAGAAAGAAAGCAACACGTCAGGTCCAGGGACTGTGAGGCACCCTCTCCATCCGCCACCTCCTGGCTGCCTCCTAGTGTTTTCATGAGAATACAGGACTGGACTGAACCTCATCTGCCACCCAGGAAACCCAGCCCCCACCCCCACTTCCTCTGGCAGAATGGACATCGGTACATATCTGTAATCCTAGTGGTCTGGCAGGCTGAAGCAGGATGATTCCAAGTTGGAGCCCAGCCTGGGCAACTTATGCAACTGAGCGGAGATAAATCCCTGTGCCCTGAGGACACTGCCCAGTTCCTGGTCTCTGCACAGTGTGGTTAGCAATGGTAGGAAAAAGCTGGACCCATCGAGCAACCGGGTAGGTGCCTGTGGCCTTCAGGGGCTTTGGCTTCCTCATCTCCTGGGCCTGAGCAGAAGCGCTGGGCACTGAGTGTGCTGTCCCCCTCACCCTCAGTGCCCATGCCGCTACCTGTGCTGTCTTACCTGCTCGGGTCAGAGATGGGATGGTGCCCAGTGAGAGGGCCCGGCTGAGGCGGCCTGGCAGTGAGGAGGGCGATGCCCGTCGGGGAGGTCGGAATAGCTGCTGGTTGGCGAGTGGCAGGAAACCGGGTGGGGTGGGGACGAACAGGGCTGGTGAGGAGACTGGGACACTTGGGCTGGGCATGGCCAGGCTGGGGCTAGCGGGGAAGAAGCCCACGGCATCTCCGGGGAAGCACCTGTGAATGCCCATTGGGCATGGAGAGAGGCATGGGTGAGCTATGGCTCTGGAGATTGCCTGGCACAATAGGGCCTGGTCCCAGCTTGGGTGCGAAGGGCCTGGAGTCAGGGTCCAGAGGGGGCGTGCGTTAGTGGAAGCGGGGAAGCAGCTGTCCATTCGCGCCATTAGGAGCGGGTGGCTGGGGTGCCAGCAGGACCAGCCCGCCCCGCATGCCCCTCTGGTCCCTCAGGCTCACAGCAAACTACCTCCACTATGGGTCTCGCTATTAAAGCGGCACTGTCACTCTTGCCACCCTTGTGCCACCCCTTGCCCTGATGCAGAGGCTTGGAGGACTCAGGCTCCGCCTTGCCACTTCCTGTCTGAGCCTGAGCCGCCCAGAGAAGTGGAGCTCAGCAACGCCCTGGGCAGCCCCTGCTGGGCACACACCTCCGAGAAGCCCTCTGTGCAGTGCAGGGCTGCGTCTGCCCTCTGCACACTTCTGGGAGGCAGCCGGGCTGAGGATGCACTAGACTCACACTTAGAAGAGCCCCGGAAATGACTGCAAGGCTGCCCAAAAGACAGAGGTGACAGTGTCTCTTTAACTCGAGAAGGTACAAATCACACCAGGGAACCCGTGGCCCCAGGCCAGATGTCAACCATGCTTCTGATTAGGGCACCCAATTACAGGGAGGCAGCGCAGTTAATACATTAGTCTGCCGCCTGGACGGAGCTCCCGGCGTCCAGCCTTACCTCAGTCCCAAGGGACAAATGGCCCCGCAGACACTGCTGACGGACAGGCAGGCAGGCCCAGGCCCGTGGTGAGCTGGGGGCTGCCAAGGCGCGCGGGCCATCACGCTAGAGTGCTGGGGCTGCTGGCTACAACAGGCACCACCCACCTTCCTGGGTATTTTTTAATCCGTCCCATTAAAGGAGTTTTGCAAGGAAGGTGCGGACTTCCAGTAGAATCATATGACCTTCCTAATCTCTTGCCAAGTGCCAGAGGCCAAAGGCTCAGCTTGTCCCTGGAGAAATCGAGGCAGAACGAATCTGAAGAGGGTCCTTGTCAACTGGGCTCTGGGGTAGTTGTGTCCCCGCTCTGCCTGGTGACCTGTTCTTTGAGCCTGTCCAACACCCCAAGATTCTAGGGAGAGACCTGCCTCCAGCCGGGAAAGACTGGGGACCGTGGACCAGAAAATCCAAAACCAAACCAAAACAAGAACAACAAAGGTGTCTGTGTCCCCACTCTGGGACTGTCACACCACTTGGAAGGATGGCAGAAAGAGGCACGGGGATGGACACTTTCAGGCATCATGGCAGCAGGGGGCCTGGCTGGTGCCATGGGTTCGCTCAACTGTGGCTGAGTCTCTGGGGATGACAGCTGCCACAGCAGCCAGCATGGGGCTTGGAGCTGGCGCATGCCCAGGCCCCTCCAGCAAGTGGCAGCAGGACTCTGGACTGTGCCCCACCCCCATTGAGCCCAGGGACAAAGTTAGGGGATGTGGTGAGAGCGCAGTTACAGGTTTCAGAGGTGGCCAGTGGAGATCTGAGTCTCCTTGGGGCAGGACCAGTGGGCACAGCGGGGTCCAGCTAGCACATCTCTACTTGCCCAGTACCTATTCATACTGGGCCCTCACCAGGAAGTCTGAAAATCCAGCCACCCAACACGGACTGTTCCTGACTGGTGCCACTGAGTGTGGGCACCATGGGCAGGCCACTCTGGAGGTGTGCATGCTCTTGGGATGAAACTGGGGGGCATCACTGCAGCTCCCACGGCTCTTCCTGTTAAAGGGGCCCTGGCCTGCCTGTGCTCAGTGCCTGGGCACCCAGAGCCTGAGGCCCACATCTGCGCATCCCCAGAGGCGTGGTGACTGGCACTGTGGTGAGGGCAGCCAGGTACTGTCACTTCACCCCAGGGGAGCTGTGAGGTCCCTACCCAGCCCCATCAGGAGACAGGAAACACGGCCGAGGTGGACAAGGACAGCGGGGCCTTTCTGACCACTTTAAGTCTTTGACTGTTCCCAACCCAGAATCCCAAGGGGACAGGGACACTCCAAAGCCCAACCCCGCCACCCAGCCTGGACAAAGAAGCACTTCTGAAGAAACATGAAAAAAAAAAGAAAAACGCCGTGGTACCTGACGCCAACCGGAAGTAGCAGGGCCCGGGAGGCATTTATTGAAAACACAGCATTTGGAACAGGACGACTAGGGCCCGAGTGGAGGTTACAGCAGTTAGGGGTCACTAAACAATCCACGTTCTACTACACGAAGAGACAGGAGAGGTCACAGGCCTTCCCCAAGCGAGACAGGAGGGGCAGCAGGGGCAGCCAGGGGACGGAGGAGGGTAGTCCTGGTTAGTCCAGAACAAGTGTTAAGATGGTGCCGCTGCAGCCCGGGGTGGGGACCCCGATCCACAGGCTGCAGAAGGCTGAGCCCACCCCACTGGCCTCTCAGGATGGCCACACTCTCCATGTATGATCCCACCCGGCCTGGACAGCTGTCCCCTGTCAATAAGGCCAACCCAGGGCGCCTGCACTTCAGCAGCTGTTGCCGGCAACCCCAGAAGGTGCTGGCACTTTCTCTAATAAGACTTTCAGAAACAAGCATTTATTTGTTTAAGTCACATAAAACTATAAAAAGGCCAAGAATCCTAACTGACATGTCTTCCTGGACCCATCAGAGAGCAGGACAGGCATTACCTAGCAGGGGACCCTGGCCAGCCAGAGAGCTGGCTCCGGTTATTATAAATAATTTAACTTAAACACACACACACACACACACACACACACACACACACACACACACACACACACACAGATGTCCTACCCTCACCCAATGCCAGAATGTAGAAATTACCATTGCACTGCTAGCTTCCTGAGGCTCATGGTAATTCATGAGTACATGCGCTGGCCAGTAGGCACCTGCCTCCTCTGCCCTCTGAGGCTGTTTTTCAGGGTGAAGGATGGTCAGGTCCCTGACCCCCTCAGGCAATGCAGCCACCAGAGGCACCAGTGGGTACCCCACTAGCCCCATGCTGAGCTGAGGGATCATGGTCTCATTCATGTTTGGGGGAGGATTCTCATCTCACCCTATCCAGGTCCAGCCAGCAAGATGCAGCCCTGGTCCAGTCACATAGAAGCCCTGACAGTCCCTGGGCCCTGAGGGCAGCACCCATGGCAGGGCAGGGGCTGCTTTCTAAATCACAGGTGCAGAAGGTGTGTGGCCTCTTTGGACCCTGAGCCTAACAGGCCACCACAGCAAAGGCTGGCTGCCTACTGCCACCTGCCTATCTGTGCCTCAGCCTCGGGAGCCAGTGGCTTCTGCTGGACATGAGCATCACACAGGTGTGATCGTCTCTGTCCACTCCAGGCTGATACAGTGGAAAAGCTGCGCTTGGAGCAGGTGACAGGGCCACCAGAGGGCAGCTTAGCCTGTGGCACTGCGAGGCCTTAGGGCACACTCCGGCTGGGCACTTGGGGGAACCACAGGGCGAGAATGTCCTCTGCATGTGGATGGCACTTCAACTCTGGGACATGTCCCTGTGTACTGCCTCATGTGACCCTCACGATCATGGAGGCCAGCACCCCCAGGTCCCAGCGAGGGCCACACAGCCAGAGAGGAGCAGGTCTGGGCCCTTCCCCAGGGTGGCAACCCTTAGGGGCCACATTCCTGGGCAGCCCTATCTCAGAGATGTGGGTGGCGGAAGCCTGTGTGGTACCCATGGGGAAATGGGGTGCACCCTCCACGGGCTGCTGCGAGGAAGCCAATGACAAGCCAGAGGACAGTTGACAAGGGCCTGGTGTATCCCTAGGGTCCCTGACCTGTGCCTGTCCCAGATGGGGGAGGGCCCAGTCCTCCTATGTGACCTGCTGAGGGGACCTCCCATCTCAGCCTGGCTGCCAGAGGGAACCTGCTGTCCCCACAGAGCTGCATGCCGTGATGGGGCTCATCTCACTTTTGGGCATGGCCTGAGGACTGTGTGGTCCCTTCTAGGAAGGAGGCCAGGGATCTGAGCCTGGGGACTGTCTTAGAGCTCGAACTGGGTCGGGATTCTAGGAGGAAGCCTGGCTGCAAGCAGTTCCAAGGGGCACCGCCAGGCCAAGGCCCCGGGTGGAGACAGCGGCTGTGCTGCTCTGGCCCCAGTGCATCCTGCCGAGTGGCTGGGCCCCACCAAGCAGCCCAAGTGGTCAGGCCATGCAGCACGGCCCCGGAGGCAGGAGCTCAGCAAGAAGCTAGGGTCAGGGGCAGGTTGTGTGGGTGCTGCCTGTGTTCAGAGTATGTGGGCGAGAAGGGACTCAGGCTCAAGGTGGCGAGAGTGAGGAGTGGCCATGGGGTACTTGGGCAGCACCTCAGACTGGGGCCGGCCTGGTGGTGAAGGGGGATGTGGGGCCAGGCCAGACCCAGGTTCTAGGCTGGGAGGGAAGCGAGTAAGAAAAGACCAGGCTGAGGGGCACCTCCTCCAGGTGGCTGAGTCCCGGGCCTGTCCATCCGTCTGTCCTCCCCCCGCAGTCACTGCTGCTGCTCTGACCTTCGGGGCCGGAACCTTCGTGGGCCCGTCACCTTCCTTGTGGCCACAGTTGCTGTGAAGCCCACCAGGCAGCACAAGGACACCGTGCTGAGCTTGAGTGTGTCCATCCAGCTGGGTGAGTCTGTCTGCAGGTAGTACTCAGCCAGGTGCAGCCCCAGCAGCAGGCCCCAGAGGCAGGCGGCAAAGGCATCAATCCTCCGGAGCCTGCGGGAGACAGCAAGGTGGTGAGTACCTGGGGAGAGGACAGGAGGCTCACCCCTTCTGTCCACACCTGGCCATGCCAGCTCTGAGCTACTCAGACGCAGTGCTGCCTTCAGCCTGGGTCCCAGTGGGGCCTGCTGAGCCACGGCTGCCAGGGTGAGGGTGCAGCGTGTGGACCCATCCATATGCAGGGAGAAGCCAGGCCTCAAGGCGCCTGCCTGAGCCTGACAGCCAAGGGCACAAGTCAGTATCACCTGATTTTACAGATGGGCTTGGAGGCGCAAGAGGAAGGTGCCTGGGTCCAGCTCACAGGGAACAAGTGCTAGGCTGCCTCAGTGCCCTGGCCCCTCTGAGCCTGGCCACATGCTGTCCCATCTTGCCCGCCAGACCCCTGGGCCAGAGAATAGGACAAGACCTACTCAGCTGTGCAGTACACAGAGTTCAGCCCAGTGCCATGTGGCAGAAAGGGCTCCCCACTCCGACCGCAGCTGCCTGCATGCCAACTGCTGCCTGCCTATGTCCCTGGCCCCATGCGTACCTGATGCGGCCAGCCAGCAGCATGGCCAGCAGGCAGGTGAGCAGGCCTATGGCCACGATGCCCATCTGGTGGCTCTGCCCGAAGGCCCAGGCCTCGAGCAGCTTCTCTGTTGTGTGCTTGGGCAGCAGGTCCAGCAGTTGCCGCCAGCCCACAGTCCCCGGGGCAGTGGTGTTGTCTGGTGTGGCTGAGCTGTTGCTGCCAGGTGGCAGGGCAAGGGGCAGGGTGACTCCCAGGTTGAAGGGGTTGCTGGGGCCGTACAGTGCTGTCATTAGCAGGAAGGCACAGGCCAGGAAGGCCAGGGCACGGAGCAGGATGACCTGGAACGGAGCCCTCACCACAGAGGAGCTGGTGCTCTGCAGGAGGGACGGAGACAGGTCAGGCAAGTGCCACCGAGTTGCCCACAGCACCTTGGGCCCACTCTGGGAGTGGGTGTTGGCCAACCTGGGCTCACACCCCTCCTGCTTCTGCATTTGTGCCCCTGTTCCTCACCCTCACCCTGCTTCTACAGAAACGCTTCTCACATTGTGATGACCTTGTCCCTCTGGGCAAGTTTCACTCACTGTGTCAAGTCCTCACCAGAAGTTCACACTGTGCCTTTTTTTTTTTTTTTTTTTTTTTTAGACAGGGCCTCGCTTTGTAGTTCAGGCTGGCCCCAAACTCACTGTGTAGCCCAGGCAAGCCTCAAATTCAGCAATCCTCCGGTCTCTGCCTCCCGAGTGCTGGGATTACAAGCGTGAGCCACCACACCCGGCACTGTGGTATGCGGTATTGATTGTTGGTGGGCGTAAGTCACCACGCCCAGCATTGTATGTGGTTACTGGGGATGGAACTCGGGACCTTGTGCTTGCGAGGCAGGCACTGGAACCACTGAGCTAAATCTCCCCCCCCCCACTGTGCTTTTAACTAAACTGCCATCAATGTGCACGTGACTCAGGCAAGAGTTAAATTAAAAAAAAATACATTAATAAGCTCCTCCAGGAACCAGGAGGCTGCTTCTGAGGACAGCATCCCCCTGGTATTGCTGTGCAGACAGATAAACTCCTCATTAATTAAACCGTAACCTTGGTCACTGTCCTGAAGAGCACATCCATTCCAGCTTGTGGCCAAGAGGCCTGGAGGCCCCAAGCACCATGTGCATGAGCCTCACACCACACCTGGGCCTGGTCCGCTTCCCGGCGCCGGAACTGGTGGCTGAGTAGCAGGGCACGCAGCTGGCGGTTCTGGTGCTTGATGTAGTACTCCACAGCTACCTGGCACGGGCGGCACAGCTTATACATTTGCTCCAGGTGGTGGCGGTACACCTCAATCTCCTCGTCATACTTGCCCTGTGTGTGTGGGGAAAGAGGCTCAGATTCCCCTGGCACTCACTCAGTGACAACTGGGGAGTCCCCCAGCTCCAGACTGGTCCCCCTGCCCTACTATTGAGATGATGATGTGGCACCAGAGACCTGAGGGCCAGCACTAAGCAGGGCCCACTGGGGCGGTGACACTAACAGTCCTGTTGCTCCAGGGTCACAGCCGGGGGCCGAGACTCAGGTTTGTTCCCTGTCCACTGGCTCTGAGCACTTGTATGGTGGCTGGGCTATGGGGTGTGGCACACGGACAACCCAGGGTCAGACCCTGTTCTTGCCCGAGCCAGGTCTAAAATTCACTAGAGGGCTGCTGGCTGGGCCTGGGCCTCATTGGGAGCTGAAGGGTTCTGTGGGCTTCGGGACCGATCAGAAGAAGCCAGGGGCTCCTGGGGAGGTGGCAGTGCACCTCTGCTGTCTGCAGCAGCCAGGATGGTTATTGGCGTGATCTCTGTAGGGACGGTGTGGGTCTGTGAAGCCCAGTGCCAAGCCCTGCCTTCCTCCCCTCTGCAGACCCCTAGCTCCCTGCCTTCCTCCCCTCTGCAGACCCCTAGCTCCCTAACAGGACTGGGAAAACCATCGTCTCTGTGCCTCTGTGGGATCGGCCTCTTGAGGTCACAGAATCCCAGGCTCAGTGCAGTCTGGGGGTGTGGGGGACAGATAGGAAGAATAACCAGGTGCCAGGGTCCTATGGAGGACCCAGGGAGGAAGCTCCTGGTTCAGCTGGTGTCCTAGTCAGGGAAGGTTCTTGGCACCACCTCATGACAAGGCCCACACCTCCCTCTGCCCAGGACAAAGCCCTCTGCACTGGCAGCCCTGGGGTTTCCGTGTGGTTCCCAGCTTGCTACAGACAGAGCAGAGAAGGAAGCTGCCTTGTGAGGCTGCGCAGGGGCACCTCACCTCCTCCCTGGGCGTGAAGGCGGCCAACTGCTTGATCTTGGTAGTCTGGTGGTGATTGCACTTGCGGCACAGCAGCACCTGGCTGCTCACCCACTGCTGGGGCTGCGCGGGGTCGTGGGGGCTGGGCATGCTGCTCACCACGTGATTCAGGTGCTCCAGGTATTGGGCGGGGATGGGCTTGTTGTAGTCGCCATTCTGTGGAGGGGAGGTGTTCATGTCAGTGGGGAGCCCTTCCTGACCCAGCGGCCCAGCTCTAGCTCAGGCCTGCGTGGGGACGGGCCAGGATCTCACATTCCCACTTTTTCTCCAGCAAGGGCCACAGCTTTCTTCTGCGATAGTCTGCAGGAGCCAAAGGTACAGACACAGAGGACGAACCTCACAGCCAAGGTGTGGGCAGGGTCTGGGGTCCCCTCCCTCGCACCCCCTCTCCCTGGCTCAGTCCCCAGGACCTGTGGGGCTCAGGTCAGTGTGAACCGTGGCCTCTGGCACCTGCCTGTTTTGTAAATGAAGTTTGACTGGAAGTGGCCCGCCTTGTGCCTAGGCTGCCTATAAGGTCGGGCGGGGAGCAGCTGATAATGACCACATGGCACTCAGGACTCCCACCATGACTGCCTGGCCTCTGCAGAGCTGCCCAGGTCGGGGTGTGCCCCACACCTGCTGCATGCAGTGACAACTGTGGACATGGGCCACAGCTCCCTGCGCCTGGAAGCAGTGAGAACAGAAGTGAGGACCTGGGCCAGCGCCTGTGCAGGGCCTGGGGGGGCAGGCAGAGTCACCATCCCCGGTCCAGGCTCAGGGCACCAGCTGCACCCTGCCAGGGCCCGCACCTCCTGGAAGCCATTGTACTGCTCGCAGTGGGGACAGTCCCAGCAGTTGCGGTTTCCGTAGGGCACCTGCGTGTCCTGGTTGCAGAACCAGCAGTTGACCGTCGTGTGCGTCGGCTTTGCCCTGTGGACCAAGGACAGTGATGTCAGTCCAGAGGACCCCAAGCCACCAGGAAAGGGGTGCTGGGCGTAGGCTTCAGGGTGGCTGGAACTACCAGCTCTGGGCAGAGGGACTTGGGCTGGGTGCTGCTGGTCCTCCCTGGGGACCACATGGAGCCACACTGACAGCACCTTCCTGGAAAGCAGGAAAGGCCTGAAGACGGCACCCTGGTGACGGTGGCTTCCAGGAAGGGTCAGCTGCAAGTGCCTCCTGCATCTCCATTTCACTGGAGTGGCTGGGCACTCACAGATCCAGGGCATCGATGTGGGGGCCCTGGGCCAGCATCCCCCTTGGGCTCAGACTAGGGGGCAAAGGCTCAGGTTCAGCAGCAGAAACGGTGCACCCTGGAGGGCTCCTGCTGGACAAGGGTCCAGCGCTGCCCCGGGTACAGACCTGAGATGAGGGTAAGCTGCAGGGGAGGACTAGTGACAGCTGGGATGATGGCCCCTGCTGGCCACACATGCAGTGACAGGTGGGGGCTGCAGGGTAATTGCAGCCCAGACACTGGGGATCTGTGCTTGGCTCCTCGCAGGCCTCAATGGCAGGATACTATGGGACAGAGGGAGGCGAGCAACTGGCCAACAAAGCCCTCCAGTCTGGGAGTCCAGGACCAACACGGGAAGGGCAGCAGCTGCTCAAGCCCTGGGGTCTTGGTCCTGCCACTGCCTGTCCTCCCCACAAGCCAGCTCCTGCTCCAGCTCAGGGCACTGCCTGGGCCCAGGCAGCATGGGCAGCCGCCCCCATAGGTAACCCTGGTGTTCAGACACCTGGGCCTCTGTGATGCCCACTTCAGGAGTATGCCCTGGATGTTCCCACTCTCCCAGTGGACACCTGCAAGGTGGATGCCACAGCAACAGGTGCATGGCTGCCACCTGTTAGAAAGACACAATGCACAGATCACCAAGCACTTTGCAATGCAAGCAGGCCAACTCTGTCACCCCCCTTGTCCAGGGCTTGTCCGTGGGCTGGGACACCATGCAGTCCCTGGAAGATGGGATCCAGCTCCTGTTGCTGACACCAGTGCCACTGCTGGGCTCTGCTGCCCCACCGTGAGTGGATTAAGGGAATTCTGTCACCTGTTGCTGGTCCGAGAGCCCTTCCCTCACAGAAGCCTGTCTGTGGGAAGTGCTTGACAGTGCCTGGTCTACAGGCAATGTCAGATGTCAATGAACCATAGTGACACGGGGACAAGAGAAGCTGGGACAGAGAAGAGGAAATGGAACAAAGGCCTGCAGAAAGGGTGGACACCCCAGCTCAGAGCCCTCACAAGGAACAGAGGCAACATCTTGTTATCAGCTTGGGGCAGCAGGAAAGCCTTGAAGATGGCACCCTGGTGATGGTGGCTTCCAGGGAGGGTCAGCTCAAGCTCCTCCTGCATCTCCATTTCATTCCCTCACCCTGAGAGGCTGGACCCCACCAAGGAAAAGGTAAAGCTGAAGGCCTCTGATGCCACCCATGGCTGGAGGCTTGTGAACTCATGCTCTGCTGTGGCACATGCATTTGGCATTCAGGGCAATTAAGCATTTATTTTTGGTTAATTTGTACCTGCTTTACAAGCCTCTTTCTAATTGCGCACAAAGACAAGTCCCAAAAGCTGTGACCAGGCAATATCCTTGAGCCCAAGTGATGGCCCTGCCACCCACCAGGGCCCCCCAGCCCTGGCCTGTCTGAACAGTAGGGTGCCCTCAGCGCCAGCCCTGGGAACCACTGACAGATGAGCCCCTCCCATCCCAGGTTTCCACTCTGATCTCCAGCTCCGTTGCTAGGGAAAATGGCTCCTTGTCTCTTGGAGCCTGGCCTGAAGTGGAAGGCGGGGATTATCTTGTGTCCTTTGCAGCCAGAACAGCTGGCACCATCTTGGCCAGGTGGGGTCTCCGGCATCAGCTGTCCCTTCTAGGGACAGCCCAGCCTTAGGGGCCAGCTCCACCAGCTTGATGTGGACACAGCCCTTTGGCCTCACTTTCACTCAGGGAAATGCCCCCAGGCTTCTCTCATCCACCCTTGGCCTAGTTTTCTCCCTTAGAACAACTGTCTACAACTAGGCTCCAGGATGATTCCTACTTGGTGGGCAAGGTACGAAGTGATGACACACATACACAGGTGATGTGGGTACCCTGGGAAGACAGCCCTGGAGAGGCCACACTTGGGCCAGTGCTGGTCCAGACCGGGCAGAAGAGCAGCTTGTCCCCTGCCCCAAAGTGAGATCATGTTAGGAAGGCAGGGTGGGACCCCTGGGTGAGCAGATATTGATGCTGAGCTTTTGGGATGCCAGAAAGGGCAGCTTGGTATCCACAGCTGGTGGCCCTGACCAAGATGCCAGAGCCTGGGTGCTGCTCACCTCTTCCTGCGGGGGTGGAGGGGGTGTTCTCAGTGGACCCGTCAGGGTATGCACCCAGTGCTGTTCCACACAGAACAGATCCTGTGCCAACAAGGCTCGGGAGCTGCCCTGGGGGTTGAAAAGACGACTTCTGACAGTCAGCTCGGCTCCCCTGAGACCCAGGGAGCAGCAGCCTCACAGGTGGCTCCTCTCTTGGCTCTCTGAATGTCAGCCGGGCAACACTGGCCAGCTCATCCCCTGATAGGACGGTGGCACCAAACTGTACCTCAGCATTGCCAAGACCCAAGGGACCGTCAAGCATTCTACCCTAGCCTTCAGCAAAACACAGTGAAGTCACCAACGCCACGACCCCAGAACTACGCCCCTTTGGGGACAGACTCGGCTTAGGGTGGCAGTTCACTGAGTACCATACTTGCAAAGACTGGACACAAGGACAAGAATGACATCTCACAGGGCACTTCCTGTCACCCTGAAGAATGGGCATGCTCAACACCAGGCAAAAGCAGGGAGGAGGGCACTGCACAAGGTGAGCACCAGGGACTGGGGACAGCTGGGCTGCTGAGTGAGAAGCAGGCCTGGGAGAGGAGAGAAAGGTGCAGACACTCTGAGCACCGGGACAGGCTCTGCTACAGGGCTCACTCCCCACTGACAGATGCCACTGGAGACCTGGCCAGGGCGCCTGCTGAGCCCAGAAGTCAAGGGCTAGGGAGGCACAGGACCAACCAGCCAGCAGAAGCGTCACCTGGGGCCCTGCCCCGGCACTCCTGCCCATGGATGCAGGGAAGCGGCAAGGGCTTGGGGAGCACCCACAGTGTGAGTTGGGTTGACTGCTGGAGCTCAGGGACAGCTGGGTCAAGTGGAGTCGAGCCCTGCCTTTTCAGGGATTTATCTCCTCTGTCAAATGGAAAGGACCAAAAGAGAAAAGAAATGGGAAGCCAGTTGAGCACCTGCCCATGGGAGCTGCCATTTGGTCAGAGGGCTCAGGGCCTGTCATCAGCACAGGGCAGCTCCTCCCACCGTGGTGGGGAAATCACAGCCTGATGGGGGCTCTGGGAGGATTTCAGAGAAGTGAGCAGTTCTCGACATGACAACATCCTTCAAGGCACAGCGCTCTCCCTACCTTCTGCAGGGCTGCCACTTGCCCTCTGTCTCTGCTGAGCCAGCACACACAGCTCTGCCAAGACGCCTTCCAGAAACAACTCTCCTCACAGGCTCCCCCCAAACCCTGTGGTGGCCAGGGCCACTGAGTCCCTGCTGTCATGGAGGCCGGGAGAGGGGTGCAGCTGTGTGCCAGGCTGCCACTGCTCTGAAATAGTGACACTGGCCAATTTACGATGCCTAGATGAAACCCAGGGCTCTACAGTGACATCTTGGGGTGTCCAAGGAACTGGTCCTCTGCCTGGTACCAATGCTAAACTTCAACCCTCTGTGTTACATAGGGGCCTGAAGGGACCTGGGCAGTCTTGGCTGCCACCATGTCAAGTCGCCCTGCAGCAGACCAAGGCTCCAAATGCCTGGCCAGGGAGGGGACAGGATCCCTGGGAAGTGGAGCACAAGACAGGGAGGACACAGCACCATGAGCAAGCCCTGCTTCCCACAACCTCACTAAACATGGGAGCAAGCTGAGGCTCTGCCTCTCCTATTCCTGAGGAACCTGCACAGGGCTTGGTCTGCCTCAACTCCCCTGAGCTACAGCAACTGGTTTGGTTAGGCCAGACCTCTAGAGCCTCCAGTTGGGTGGGACCCCTTGGGCCTTCCTGGGAACCCCAGTATTGAGCACCCCTCCATACTCCTGCTCCTCTGTTCTCTCTGTGGAGTAGTAGAGCACAGTGGTGGTCAAGATTTGCCAGCCACGCTGCCCAGGGGCCAGGCTGCAGCTCGGCCAATGGCTGCTGGACCTGAATCTGAGCTTGGGATGCCCTTGCTTTCTCTACGATGTTCACAGCACCTTCCTCCCTGTCCCCAGAAGTGGATCAGGTGGCAAGCAGTTGGCTATCCCCCAGACCTTGCTGAAGTAAAAGCCCCTTCCACATTTTTTTTTCCCTTCGAGACAGGGTCTCACTTTGTAGTTCAGGCTGGCCCTGCACTCACTATGTAGCCCAAGCAAGCCTCACTCACAGCAATCCTCCTGCTTCTGCCTCCTGAGTACTGGGATTACAGGCGTGAGCAACTACGCCTGGTGGCCCTTCCACTTTTATGCCTGCTGTGGAAAAGAGGAACAAGGCCAGGAAGGGTCTGCAGTGATGTATGATCCCGTCCCCGCCCACCTTCCACAACTCTGCTATAGCTCAGCCAGGAGGCGGTCTAGAAGCATGGATGGCAGATTCCAGACCCGGCTGCTCCCGGTACCCCGTGTGCCTCCTAACTGATGACATTTAGCTTGCGATCTCCCACCTCCTGGGGAGAAGAGTACATCCAGAGATCCATCGCACGCACAGCAGCAAGGCCTGCTACTGTCGCCCCACCCAGCATGCTGCGGTGGCCCAGACGCCCAGGACCACCAGGGGGCAGCGGAAGGAGGAGGCGGCATCTGCGCCCGCACCCCGCGTCCCGAGGCCCGGCATTGCGCCCGCACCCCGCGTTCTGAACCCCGTCCTCAGCCCGCACCCCGAACCCCGCGATCCGAGCCCGCGCCCCAGCATGCGCCCAGACTCGATTCCTAGTCTGGAGCGCGCGGTGGGGGTGGGGCAGGCCGGCGCCGCGCGGGGATTCAGGCTGGGCCGCGTGCGTCCAGGCCCGCTCACTCACCTCCGTGCGATCCGATAGAGCAGCACGCCGGCAGCCGCGCACGCCGTGACCCCCAGGCCACCGGCCAGGCCGGCCGTGGGTAAGCGAGCTAGGAGCGCGCTCAGTGTCTCCATGGCTCCCGCGGGCCAGAGGCGCGGGAGCGAGCGGCGGGGGACTCGGCCAGCGACGCGCCTGCTCACACCGTGACCTTCGCCGCTTTGTAGCCGGGGCGGGCCCCGCCCCCTGACTCGGCGCGCTCCCGCCGAGTGGCCAATTGGGGTGCTGGGCGAGTCCAGGAGGGCGGGGCGTCGGCGGAAGCGCGCCGAGCCGCCTGGGCGCGCCGCCTGGCGGCCGGAGGTGGATCCGGCAACGCCCCGCCTACACCACCGCCCCCTGCGCGTGTCTCAACTAAGGCGCCGGGATCTGTAGACGGGCAGTGACCCCGGGAGCGGGAAACGTCTCTCGCATGTGGCCTGCACGTCGTTCGTCCTTTCCTAGACAGTAATGCCTTCCCAGCGTCTGGCGGAACCCAGTCTGGGCTCTCATGGCCGTTTCACTGCAAGTCGCAGCTCCTCCAAAGCCACAGTGGTTAGCGGGTGAGAAGCACAAACCTTCACCTATGGGGACGAGGTCGAATAGTCACTAGAAGGCACAGCGTGGATCTTAACGTTAACGCAGCCATTGCAAAGAATGCAGACCTGCAGGGGTCTGAGCGATGATGCTTTAAGAAAGTGTTGGGGGGTCGTGATAGCCCAATCTTGGAAACAACCCAAATGCCCATCAACGGGAGACTGGATAAAGATTTTTTAATGGAGTATTATTCTGCCAGCAAGAAACAGGATTCATTTATGTGCAAATGGATACACCTGGAGGACACATTAATAAGTGAAATAAATAGATCACAGATATGCAAATACCAGGTCTTTTGATATGAGCACCTGTAGATGTAAATGAGCTCTAGAAGGTATGACAGTTTTTGTACAATGGGAAATTTCCAAAGGAAATTTGGTGTGGGAACATAAGGGGAAGGAATAAATATGATTCTGAAAGAAAATAAAAGCTGGAATATAGGGAGTGGGAAGGTATGGGTAGGTAGGGATGTGGGTAAAAATAAGAATTTACCTCTGTCATATATTGGTACAAATTCCCCAATGTTGTGATTGTGAGATGTATATAAAATGTACCAATAAAGAATTCAATTAAATTAAAAACAAGTGTCCCTGGGCCGGAGGGTTAGCTCAGTGGTTCCGGCACCTGCTCCCAAGCACAAGGTCCTGAGTTCGATCCAGGTAACCACATACAATGCTGGGCATGGAGACTCATGCCCACCAGCAATCAATACCACATACCACAGTGCCGGGCGTGGTGACTCACGCCTGTAATCCCGTAATCCCAGCACTCGGGAGGCAGAGACAGGAGAATTGGAGTTGAGGCTTGCCTGGGCTACATGTGAGCTCAGGGCCAGCCTCAACTACAAAGCGAGACCCTGTCACACACACACACACACACACACACACACACACACACACACACACACACACAGTGTCCTGTTGGGCTGCAGATTCAACTCAGTGGTTCCAGCGCCTGCCTAGCAAGTGCAAGGTCCCTACTTCGACCCCTGGAGACTCATGCCCACCAGCAATCAGTACCACACATCACAAAACTGGGCGTGGTGACTCACACCTGTAATTCTAGCACTTGGGAGGCAGAGGCAGGAGGATTGCTGAGTTTGAGGCTTGCCTGGGCTACATAGTGAGCTCAGGGCCAGCCTGAACTAGAGATCCTGTTAAAAAAAAATGTCGTGCAGATAATTTCCATATTATTCTATAGGAGTTACGCCTGTGTGTTAGCATTGACCTGCAAAAGTTTACCTGGGTAAGGGACTTGAGGAAGATTACTATTTCAGTATTGATTTAAGTTAAATTTTAAATTACTAGCCAATAAAAGCTTATGGGAAGTATCTGAATTTGCCCCATGTTTCTGTGATCTAAAACTTTTTTTTTTTTTTTTTTTTGAGACAGGGTCTCGCTTTGTAGTTCAGGCTGGCTCTGAGCTCACTGTGTACCCCAGGCAAGCCTCGAACTCAGCAATCCTCCTGTCTCTGCCTCCCGAGTGCTGGGATTACAGGCGTGAGCCACCATGCCCGGCACTTTCAGTGTTTTTGAGGTCAGTATTCTTTGTGGGCAGCCATAGGTCAGTGGGGACCACTCTCACCTTTGGGCAGGTCCCTAGGTTCAAACCCAAAATGCACAAAGAAAAAAAGGGGGGCTAGTGGGGGGCCATTCTGGTTCTTACAGATACTCCTCCAGGGAGTATGGACCTCTAGATAGTGGCTGAGACAAGTTATATTAACACCAACGACTTCCCTATGGCCACAAAGAAAAACTCCACTTTAAATGATATGAAAGTATCTTCCTTTCATTTTTACCAATGACTGTAGTTCAGTCTGAAACCAAATGGGTCACTATTAGAATCAGCATCATTCTCATTCTTCAGAAGAGAAGTCACCTTTGGTTACAATATACTCACACTTTGTGATAGAGCTGATGAAATATCACAGATTTTATCTAGGTTTCCTGGTGTGTACTGGTGACTGAACATGGGCAGGCACATAGTGGGAACAGCTCAACCACTAAGCCCCATCCATCCCCAGCCGGTTTGTACAGTGCTGGGAACTGAGCCCAGGGGCACTGAATTTGTTCCCTTTCTGACAGTTTAGCTAGACCCTGAGTCTCACTGTGTAGTCCAGCTGGCCTCCTCCAACTTGCAACTCTTTCACCTCAGCCTGCCGAGGACAGTAGCTGGGACTGCAGGTGTGCACCACTACGCTGGCTGCTTTATATTTTATTATATTTTTTCCCCCTTGTTACATTTCCTTTACAAATGAGGGCATAAAATTCTGAAATGTTAGAACCTTTTTCAGGGTATTTCTATAATACCCATGCCTGCAGTCAGAACACGAATGGCCTTGCCACTCCTGCATGGGCTCTGTCTCTCTGAAGCCCAAGACCAGGCCGGGGGCCCCGGACAGCCCGGGACCTGCAACCATACCATGCCCAGCCTGGCGAGCCCCCATTATTAGAAACAGCCCAGAAGCCAGGCAGCAACACAACAGTTCTTTGAAATCTCTGCTCTGGTTTCTACCTTCGGGAGATGTCTGCAGGGCAAAGCCCTTAGTGTCAGGGAGGGGCACTGACCTCCATATCTGTCTGAGAGCTCGTTTGCCTGTGTGCACAGAAGGGAACCCGCTGGGAATTTTCCTTGCAGCACTGTCAAAACTGGGACTGCCTTTTTTGCCTGTCTGCTGCTGCCAGACTTTATGTGCAGATTAGAAACAATGTGTGCCTCAACTTCATCCATTATGTTTCTAGGATGTGTTTCATGGAGACAATTCCTTAGTGTCAGTGTACAGTAAAATGAGCATAGAGGACACAAACCAAAGTTATAATTAAATTAAATAGCATGATTTAATTTAGTTGCTGCTTAATCCTGAATCCTATTAAGTTAAAAAAAGTTTTAATTACCTATTAACATGAATGAATTCAAACCTTCCAGAAAGCATGAATCCAAAAGGAAATGTCCACCATGGTGACACGAGCCAGACACACTATAGGCTCTCCTGTGTCCGTCTGGGACACGCTACACAGCAACGGAACACAGACCTTGCAGGTTCTCAGTTTTATTCTAAGCGCAAGTGTGTAGTGTTACTGCCCGCGCTCCTCCAGCAGGTACACAATGAGCTCGTAGGTGGACAGTACGATAGCCGTGTTCGGGATCTGCCGCACGAGCTGGGCGAAGAGTCCTCTGTAGAAGGCGAGGTAGCCCTCCTCACGGAACACCAGGCGCGCCGTCTGCAGGAACGACTTGTACTTGGTGCCCTCTTCCCGGAGCCGCGTCCTGATGACCTCTGCGGGGACAGAAGCACATGCTGTACACCACCAACACAACCACAAGGAAGTCAAGTTCAGCTCTGCCTGTCACAGGCCTGGAATGAGGGAAAGGGGAGCTGTCAGGACACTTGACCTTGACCTACTTTTCTTCTGTCCAGATGGAGAGCCAGCTCCCTCAGGCTTCGCTGTCTGGCTCCCTCCCTTCCAGGAGCACAGCCTGTCTGCCACTGTCCCCCCTGCCTGACGCGGAGACCTCAGAACTGGAGCCTCTGGGGTTCGCTCCACGGGTGCCCAGCACACAGTGGGACTCATTGCCTGGGATGGCGGTGACAAGTGCGTTTGTCACTGTTGGCAGTGCAAGAGGATTTTCAGAAGAAAATTTGCTTTTTATAGCACCATAAACCAAGTTTCTATTTTTAAATAGGTCACTAGGATGCTAATTCTATAAAAAATAAAACGTGCTAAGCATGGTCGTGCATGCCTGTAATCCCAGCACTTGGGAGGCTGAGGCAGGAGAACTGCTGTAAGCTTGAGGTCATCCAGGGCTACACAGTGAATTCAAGGCCACTTTGAACTAGACAGTGAGACCCTGTCTCAAGGAACAAAAAACCATCATCAGCCTTTGCCTCCAAAACAAGAACAGTTTTCTAGGGAGGCAGCGCAGTGTTCATGTGTTCAGCATGCACAAGACCTGGGTTCTATCCCCAGCGCCACAACAGAGATGAGAAAAGTACTAAGAAATAAACTCACCTGAAGGAGATTGCTGAGCCCACTCACCGTGGGAGCTGAGGGTCTAGACAGGTGCCTGTAGGGGTCTGTGATGCCCCCAGGTGTGGGGGGTTAAAGTGCAGGGTTCAAGGAGGGGACTGGATCACAAGGGCTCCAACCTTGTTATGGATCGATCACTGACAGGTCCAGAGCTTGGTGGCACTGGGGGGGAGGAATGAGGCCCCTGGGGCAGGTGCTGAGGTGTCCTGGGTCCCTGCCCTTCCCTCTGTCTTGGCAAAGCGTGTCTGCCATGTTTCTGCCTCAGCTTGGGCCTAAGAGCATCGGAGCTACCTGGCTACAGGCTGTAACCCTGAGCCAGAAATTTTTCCTTCTTCATTTCTCAGATGTTTTGTCACAGCTACAAAAAGCTAACCGAGCTCCCATGTGAACTTCTTTTGAATCAAGAGTTTTGGGAGTGCCATGGCACCACATTCTGCACAGCCCATTCCATCCCCATCCACTGGGGCCAAGGGAGCCACAGTTCCTGCCATGCACACCACAGCCTGCGCACATAGGTTAATGCCAGCACCACTTGCACATGCCCCTGACCTATGAACAAAGTGAGTAGCCCTGCTGATGACCAGTCCAAAGTTCGTGCAGCACACGATGCCAGGATGAGGCGTGCTCAGTGGCTAGAGACGCGCACAGCCTGACCCTGAACCCTTCCGGGGTGAGTGTTTTGGAAGAGGTTTACTTGGTTAGAATCTGCCTTTCCAACTGAGCTGTGGAGGTTTCCAGGTAGTGAGAGGTGACCATCAGTTGCTCTACTGCTCTGGAAAAAAACCCTATAACATACCGTGTGGGTAGGCAATGCAGGAAGCACATCCCTTAGAAATGGCAGCAGCTGCCATGAGTCCAAAAAAACTGGTAGGATTTTTATCAGTTCCACTTGCAGGGGGTGAAAATGGAGCTTCCTTCAGGTACTTCTTTAAGTTCTCATAAATAGCGAAACAGATGATGGTCTCCGAGATGCCAGCGTAGGAGGCAGTCAGCCCTCGGTAGAAGCCGCGGATGCCCTCGGTCTGGTAGACGTACCGCGCACACTGGAGGGTGTTCATCTGCTTGGACCCTCGCACTCTGCAGGAAGGAAATCAGTGACAGCCACTGAGAGGCAAGCGGTGGCTGAGGCCGGAAAAGGGCCTTGGGAGGAGAAACTGCCCTCGTCTGGACTGCAGGAGCTCATGGCACAGTCCACAGGAGGGCTATGCGCCTGAGCCTCTACTGCTCCCAGGGAGAAGCCCTCAGTGCAGTGAGCGAGTACCACCACAGGAGCTGGCCAAATCAGAGACTTCCCAGTGTATGGGGTCACATGGCCACGGCAGCAGCAAGATCCCGGATGCTGCTTCTGGGGAAGTCCTGCTCTGTCCGGCTTCTAGGACAAAGTTACACGTAAAGCACAATTATGACATAAATGTGCTTAAAAAAATACTGAGAAATGCATAACAGCTAAACCTTGGAAATAGTCCAAATGCCCTTCAACTGATAAGTGGATAAAGATTTTTTTTTTGGAGACAGGGTCTCACTTTGTAGTTCAGGCTGGCCCTCAGCTCACTATGTAGCCCAGGCAAGCCTCAAACTCAGCAATCCTCCTGCCTCTGCCTCCTGAGTGCTGGGATTACAGGTGTGAGCCACCATGCCCAGCACTGTATGTGGTTACCAGGATCGAACTCAGGACCTTGCGCTTGCAAGGCAGGGCCCAGAAGCACTGAGCTAAATCTCTGGCCCCATGGATAGAGTTTTTATATAATGGAGTACTATTCTGCCATAAAGAATGAGCTTCAGTCATTTATAGCTAAATGGATGGATGTTGAGAAGATACTCTTAAGTGAGATAAAACTGTGAAAAACCAAAAGTGGAAGTGAGGGGACTAAAATGTATAATAGATATTGGGAAAGGGGAAAAAAATGTTCAAATGGGAAGAGGAACAAGGGAGGAGGGTAGGAGAAAGGAAGGTCCAAGGAAAAAAAACAGAAAATGGAAAAAAATAGAAACAAAGCTTCTGTACATAGAGAGGGGAGGGAGAAGTGGGAAAAAAGTGGCGGGATGTATCATATACCTGTGCAAATTCCCTATGATGAGTTTTATGACTATGTATGCCTAAAATGTACCAATACATGTTTTGCTATAAAAAAATAAAATACTGTGATATAAAGTGCTCTTTATTATCATGTACTCTGCAAATAGCATGTATGTATGTACCTAGCACCTTATGCACAAATGCTGAATTCTTAGCTGGGCATGGCAGCACACCTCTACAGCCACAGCACTTAGTAGGCTGAGGCAAGAGGATTGCTGCAAATTCAAGGCCATTCTGGGCTACATAGTGAGTTAAAGCCCAGAATGAACTACAAAGCGAGACCCTGTCTCAAAAAAAAAAGTATAAATGCTGAATTTTCATTTCATTATTTATAAACTTAGTTCCTTCTGCCTTAATCCTTTCACAATAAAAGTAACTAGAGTAAGGTGATGCTGACCAGTTATTTTTTTATAGCTATTTCCCTACCCACACCTTGTAAGGAAACATAACTCTAAAATAACCCATCTGCTTTTTGGTGTTTCTTTTCTACTCAGCCCTGTCCAGGACCAGCTTCTTCTGTTTGACTCCCTGCCACACTGCTTCATGGAACTCAATGCTGCTGACTCTCAAACACATAATAAAGCCAATTAAGAGCTTATCCTATATTGTGAAGACTGTGTCCTTGAACAGAGCCACCTGCAGGCCTCCAGCCTCTGTGCACCCCTGTGCCGCCTGGGCCCCAATTGGCGCACTCAAACTTGGGTGGTGCTGCTGCCGCAGGAGGGCCTAACCGGCCCCTCCCTCCTCAGCCTGCCTGGATACTAGGGTTCCTGGGTGGCATGGACCCTTGTACCTTACCAGGCCACAATTCTCTTTCTTCACTGTGTGACCATGAGCTAGGAGGCCGGAGCCATGTCCTGCGTCTGCAAACAAGTATTCACTTAGCAGATGAAGGTGTCCAGGTCTCTGCTGAAGGGGGTGCTTATCTGCCGCTGCACAGAAGTGACACCAGGGCACATGTGCATAGCAGTGACACTGAGGCTGCCATGGCAGGAGATGGGGCCAGAGGTGAGGCACAAAGGTGTTGGCCCTGGCACAAGTGAAGGGAAAGGATGATTCTGCTGAGGATAGCAGGCGTGGGGAGATGGTCACTGGGACACATGACAGGGCTCTCAGAACAGTGCCATGGGCTGCTGTGTGCTTGGTCAAGGCATCAAGTTGCCACCCTGAGACTAGAAGACACTCACAGAACTGAATGGGGTCCACCCAGACAGTCAGACTAAAACCGAGAAGGGGCCTGGGGCAGAGGACTGGGAGCCTGGAAGTCCCCAACCCTTGCAGGGGAAATGGAACCAGGCAGGACCCTCTCAGTCCTGCACGGCCTTCTTGCTCCCCAACATCCCCTCCCTGAAGGAGCCAAAAGCAGACTGGACTTGCTGGAGTTTGCAGAGCACATATTTCTTCTAGACAACAGTAGCGCCGAGGTTCTTAGAATCCAGTTAACCCGAATCTACTGGAAACCAGCGTGCCGTCAATTATGAGTGTGGTGATAGGCCATGGCAGTATTCTTATTATCTGTGGTTTTATACAATGGGAAATTATTTCCCAATTATATGACTTTTGTCACAAACACACAAAGTACTGTTTAGTATGACCATTCTGAAGTTCCAGGAATGCTGACTGCCATTGGATATTGTGACTTAATATACTAAAACATTATTGTGTCAGGCTTTTGGATATTGATGACTGTATTTCAATAACTGGTTTCTACCGCCTCAGTTTATTTTAAAAAGCATACAGGCTTTACTAGCATAGAAGAGGAATCTACAGCACAAAAAAGAACTTCTGCTAGCATTTCAGAGCAGATGTCTAGTATATCTGAGTGTTGTATTCAAATTCCTCTGAGACCTGCAGGTCGGTAATGTTCCATTCTTACTGCCCATCCTGCCCAGGCAGCCAGGGCTGACAGGATGGTCCCTAGCACACTAGCCTGGCAGGGTCTGCGAAGAGCCACCAGCGGCCATCTGAGAAAATGGTCAGGACCCCAAGAGGCTTCCTGTCTTCATCTGTCACCTCTGTGGTGTGGCCTCCACTTCCCACAACGTTTACAGTACAAATCGTGGTGGTACAGGCCTGGAATGACAGCACTTGGGAGGCTGAGGCAAGAGGACAACTATTAAGTTCAAGGGTAGTCTCAGGTACACAGCACAACCCTCTCTCTCAAAAAAAAAGACACCGAAGGATTTCTGTGTCCTGTGTGCTCAGACTGACAAATAAAGTGGGAACAGGTAAGGATTCCAATGCCTCACTCCATGTTGGGGAAGAAAACAATCCCACACATTCTTATCTTGTGGGAGGAGCAATTAATAACTTACTTTCGCTCCAGCTGCATCCGGGTCTTGACCATCCATATAGGATTCATTAAGGAGTTTGTGACAAAAGCTGGAAGAGAAAAACAAGAGTCCTCAGTGAACAATGTTTGGTACTTATTCACGTTGTCTACTCCACAGCATAATCTCTGAAGTTAGGATTTCAGTGGCTTAGTGGAGCTGAGTGGAATGAAGCAATGATGTCTATATTACAGATGGAAGCCACATATCCCTTAAATAGAACACCTACTGCCACTGGTGGATCCCAAAGAAATCACTCCACTTCCCAGTCTTAACCAGTCTTTCCCACCTCTAGGTGGTGCTGTTGGTGTTTCTGTCAATCCTAAGGAAAAAAAACTCATAACTTTCACATCTAGAAATGATTTGTTTTTAAAACTTACTGATTTAACCTTAAAAGTTAGTGTACATCTAACCTAGAATAAAGGAATTAAATGTCCATTCACCTGAATTCACATTTAGAAACTTAAAAATCTGAACCTGCAGTTCAGGAACCCAGTTTTAAGACTGTGTAACGTGGGAGGCACTGTTTGGTAGGCCTTCCGTACCTCTATGCTGCTGTGCCCTTTGCCCTTGGAGTCCCAGGGAAACTGATTAATGAGACCAGGAAGATAATGGCATTAAAAACTCCCTCAAGGCCTGTTTTATTAGCCTACCATTCTTCTAAGTTTATTTTGTAAACATTACAAAACCGGTTTATAGCTTTAGTGTTGACAGACCTGTTCTGCAATGCTACGTGTCCCTTCAGAGTTAATCTATTACATGAAATTTCTTTCTTGTGTGAAACAGCTTGGTTTAACATGATTATTTAAGGTCTAGGTATCAAACTATCAACAGTTGGGTTGGGTCAGGGATTTAGCTCAGTGGTTCCAGCATCTGCCTTGCAAGTGCAAGTTTTTGACATCCATCTCTAATAACTACACACCACAATGCCAGGTGTAGAGGCTCATGCCTATAATCCCAGTACTCGGGAAGCAGAGGCAAGATTACTTTGAGTTCAAGGCTAGCCTGAGGTACATAGTGAGCTCAGGGCCAGCCTGAACTACAAAGTGAGACCCTGTCTCAAAAAAACACAAAATCCCAAAAAACAGTTGGGTTGCTGAAGATTTTCAGAATGGCAAAAGCAGATGAATCTGGTGTATCTTTCCTTCCTTCTTTCTTCCTTTCCTTTCCTTCTTCTCTTCCTTCTTCCCTCTCCTCCCCTCCCCTCCCCTTTCCTTCTCTGAGACAGGGTCTTGTTTGTAGTTAGGCTGGCCCTGAGCTCACTATGTAGCCCAGACAAGTCTTAACTCAGCATCCTCAGCTGAACTCAGCAAACCTCCTGCCTCTGCCTCACACCCGGCTGGTGTATACATGTTAATAGTTTGGCAGAAGGTGGAAACTTTCTAAAACACCAATTTAAATTCTCTATAACACCTTTTGACTTAAATGAACATAGACCTCTGTATAGAGGCAGAGGCTTCTTTTTCTAGACAGTCTACAGGTCCACCTCCCTGGGGACTCGCCTTGAGCTGAACAACAGGTCCCTGGAAACACCTTGCGACCCCTGAGCCCTGCCAAAGAACCAGCTGTGCCCACCTGACATGAGGTGGGCAGGAGGAACAAAGAAAGCAGCTCAGTCTTTAGAAGTAACTTAATGGAGAAAGCAGAAAAACATTAATATTCTTTTAAAAGAAATAGAAGCAGCAGAACCTTGGCTGGTAACATGCAGAATACGTAAAGAGGGAGACAGAAAAAGTTTGAGTGGACAGAGAAAATAAAACCAAATACAAATTACTCTATTGCATCAATTCTAACAAAGCTTTTAAAAAATAACGTTAGGTGCAAAAGAAGTGGGAAGCTAATATTTAATGGCAGAAAAGAACACAGCGTGTGTTTTGAGGAGTGCAGCCATTGGTCACTGTCTAGGGTAACATACCTGCAGAACCAGCGGAGAAAATATGCACAGTATTGCTGTTAGGCACGAAAATGCCATTAAATTGCTCTTTGGCTTTGGAGTAACATGCAAAGTACACAGCCCTGTTAGAACAAAGAGAGACTGCTGTGAAGAAATCGTTGTGGCAGCGTAAAATCCACCCATCCTCCAAAGCCTCTGAGGAGGCTGGGAGCGTATTGAGGGCACTCATGTAGGGAAGAAGCCCACACAGGGCAGGGCTTGGCCTTCCCTGTGCTCACACCCGTACCCGCCACGGGCACTGCCAGGTGTGCTGCTCACCCTGCGCAATCAAGTCTGTGGTGACAGAACTGCCCAGAGTAACTGAGGAAATGAGATTTGGGCAATACACACGCCAGGCCCTCTCACAGTTTTCATTCTGGATAAATGCTACTCCTTCAAGCAAGTAACTTAATATTTGTACATTTTTAAAATATGTCACACTTGTTTTGCCTTGTGCCAAAGTATGCTCTGAGCTCTCTCTGATGACAAGGAATCACAGTGGCCAGGGCAGGGACCTCTGGGCTCTTCCCTGTCCTCCCTCCCATGGGGCCGAGGCGTGTGAGTGGCCTGAGCTCCCTGCTGCAAAGCACAGGGTTCTTCTCGAGAGCTTCTGGCCCGTGGAGCAAGCCGACTTCACTGCTTGCCACAGGAGCAGGGTAGCTGCTCACACAACCTCAAGACGGCTTCTGTTTTGGGCCAAATTACTGTCCAAGGTCCCATTGGACCAGACCAAAAAAAATGGAGCCACATGTGCTAGTTTGTCATCTGAGCTTCAGGATTAAGCCAGGAGTGGTGGCGAATACCTGTAATCCCAGCACTTGGAAGGCTGAGCCAGGAGGGTCTTTAGGGTTAGGGCTAGCTGGAACCACACAACAACAAAAAGAAATCAGGTTAGAGTAATGGATTCGCCCAGAGGGTCAGTCTCCATTGCAGGATAATCTATAACAAAGTTCCCTCTGCTGAACTCTGAAAAGGTAACCTGTTATTCACCAAGGACTTTTCTATCACTCTCTCTCCCCACTTGGGTCTTCACAAGGAAAGTGACTTTGAAATGTCTAAAGTCTAAAAAATGTCTAATCATTGTTTGTACTTTTCACAGTTCTTCGTGCTCAGCCCACCAGAACACATTCTATTTATGGAATGAAGTGCTGCCTGATTCCAGCATTGAGACGGAATCAATCTCTCTGTCACTCACACACACACATAGCAACACATACACCAACACACTTTTACCTTTTCTATCAGTCCTGTCCAAGAGCACTTTCTGCAAAGATGGGATAAGCTGTTTCTGTATCTGTGTGTTCCAATGCAGGTCCACTAGCTACAGGTGAATATTATGGAACTAAAAAGTGGCTAGTCACTGAGCAACTGAATCTTTAATTTTTTTTTTTTGAGACAGGGTCTCTCTCACCTTGTAGTTCAGGTTGGCTCTGAGCTCACTATGTAGCCCAGGCAAGCCTTAAACTCACAGCAATCCTCCTGCCTCTGCTTCCCAAGTGTTGTGATGACAAGGCGTGAGCCTCCACACCTGGCACTGTGGTATGTGGTACTGATTGCTGGTGCATGTGAGTCACCATGCATGGTATTATATAATGTGGTTACTGGGGATCGAACCAGAGACCTTGCACTTGCTAGGCAGGCACCAGAACTACTGAGCTAAATCCCTGGGACTGAATCTTTAACTTTTATTAATTAATTAATTTTATTTTAATTTTTTTGTTTATTTATTTTTTTTGAAACAGGGTCTTGCTTTGTAGTTCAGGCTGGCTCTGAGCTCACTATGTAGCCTAGACAAGCTTCAAACTCAGCAATCCTCCTGTCTCTGCCTCCCGAGTGCTGGGATTACAGGCTAAGCCACCACGCCTGGCACTGTGGTATGTAGTATTGATTGCTGGTGGGCCTGAGTCTCCCCACCCAGTATTGTATGTGGTTTCCAGGGATTGAACTCAGGACCTTGTGCTTGCGAGGCAGGCGCCGGAACCACTGAACTAATCCTCCGGCCCCTAACTTTTATTAATTTAAATTTTAAAAAGTGAGAGTGATTCATCCTAATGTAGCGCGACAGCACAGCTCTGTAAATTTCAAAGGCTCTAAGGGGAATTAAGGTTTATAAAAAGGAAAATGAAGTTTTTTTTTTAAATTGAATTGAAGGTGTTGTTTTACAGACAGTAAAACCTAGAAGCCTTTGGGAGGCTGAGGCAGAAAGACAGCCACAAGTTTGAGGCCAGCCTGGGTTCTATAATGAGTTCAATGCCAGCCTCAACCATACTGTGAGACACTGTCTCAAACAAAAATTTAAAAAAACCCTTGGGTCAGGGGGCCGGAGGGTTAGCTCAGTGGTTCCGGCGCCTGCCTCGCAAGCGCAGGGTCCTGAGTTCGATCCCCGGTAACCACATATAATGCTGGGCGTGGAGACATGCCCACCAACAGTCAACACCGCATACCACGATGCCGGGCGTGGTGGCTCACGCCTGTCATCCCAGCACTCGGGAGGCAGAGACAGGAGGATTGCTGAGTTCGCGGGCTTGCCTGGGCTCCATAGTGAGCTCAGGGCCAGCCTGAACTACAAAGCGAGACCCTGTCTCAAAAAACAAACAAACAAACAAACAAAAAAACGCTTGGGTCAATGTTTCCTAGTGCGCGTAGTAAGTGCAAGTCTGAGTGTGCCTTGAGCCTACTCTCAGGGGTACCCAGGTAATGTTCGACGCTGTTCACATGCCACACGGAGGGCAGCAAACGCTGATGTAGCAATGACAGGTGATGGTGGCAGATTCATTCTCATGTCTAATAAAGCAGCCCACATCTCTTTCTCCAACACATTAAAACACTCTCAGCTGTCACTGTCTGTACACTGGAAAGGCACAGACGGAGCCAGTGCAGACACGAGACCCCACAGGCTGGTGCTTACCTGGAGGGCGCGACTCCAACCAGGTTTGGACCCAAGCCTCTGAAAAGTGACTTTGGTCCCTCCTTCTCCAGGATCGACCTGAATAAGAAAGATACACCTTTAAAACGCCTTGACCAAGCCTGTCCCACATTCAATGAGGAGATGACCTGGAATCAGCTTCAAAACACAGTATCTAAGGGACCCCAGATCCATACCTGACCCTAATACAATGTACAACCAGAGCGCTGGAGGACACCGTCTCATCAGCATGGGGAAAAGCACATGGGAAACCATGAGTCAGACACACTTCGCAAACCTCTTCCCTTCTCACAGAAGCGAGATGCTCAGGGTTCATTTACACCCACAATCCTACAAGGAAGGATAAGCAGCTGCCCTTAAACAGCCTCAATTATAGACGAGTTCAATTGTGCTCATATATAAAGATTCAAGGGCCAGGGATGTAGCTCAGTGGCACTGAGTTTGCTATCAAGTACAGGGGTGGGGGAGATTCAAACAGGTTCATTGATTTCTCTGGATACCATTTATTTTGGATTTTCTCCTTATATATAAAAATCCTACCTTCTAGATTTTTACCTGTTATAGTAGAACTCTTAGCAGGGAAATAGGACTAGAAAAGCCTAGGAAATTTCAAGTTATTTAAAGACAAAGCTTGGCACCTCAAATTTAAAGATAATACTGTGACTCATTTTTCTTTTTAGTTTTTATTTAGCCTAAAGTTTACCATTTCCACTTTTTTTTTTTTTTTTTAAGGTAGGTCAGGATGGCCTGGCCTGAGCTCTCTGTAGCACAGGTTGGCCTTGAATTTGTGATCTTCTTGCCTCAGCCTCTTGGGTGTTGGAAGTGTTCCAGGGAAGGCTCATTTTAATTTTCTTTTTTTTTTTTTTTTTGAGACAGGACCTCGCTTTGTAGTTCAAGCTGGCCCTGAACTCACTGTGTACCAGGCAAACTTGGAACTCAGCAATCCTCCTGCCTCTGCCTCTCAAATGCTAGGATTACAGGCATGGGGCACCATGTGCGGCACTGTGGTATGTGGTACTAATTGCTGGTGGGTGTGAGTCACCACGCCCTGTACTATTGTATGTGGTTACCAGGTATCAAACTCAGGACCTTGCACTTGTGAGGCAGGCACCAGAGCCACTGAGCTAAATCTCCAGTCCCATTTTAACATTTTTTAAGGGTACAGTTCACTGGCATTGGGGACAACCACACTGTTTTGTAACTGGCACTACTTCCCACCTCCCCAACCTCACATTCTCCAGCAGAAAATGCCCTCATGAAACACTCCTGCCCACTGACTGTGTGGCAGCCCCACTCCTGAGCCTATCTCCATGTGTTGGCCTATGCTGAACACCTGGTATCAGTGGAGCCGCATCCTGCCCTTCTCATGCTTGGCGTGTTTCGCTCGGCATGGTGCAGAGTTCATGCATTAGCATCTATGTCTTTGCAGGGTGCAATGACATTCTGCTGCTGTCTGTCCATCCATCCACCTGTGGCCACTTTCTGTGTCTCCTCATCCACCAGTAGCTACCCGAATTGCTTTTAACTTCTGGCTACATGGACAATACTGCTGTGAACTTGGGGTACAAACCATATATCTGTTTTGAGTCCCTGCTTTTGACTTTCTGAGGTACACTCTGAGATGCAGGACTGCTTGATCACAGGGTCACTCTGGTAAAGTTTTTGAGACTCTGCCATACAGTTTTGCACAGTGTTATGACCACCAGACATTGCTACAAGCACCTAAGAGTTCCAATTGCTCCACAACTTCATCAGAGTGCTTTAAAACAAGGTTAAAATGGTTTGAATAAATGGATCCAGAAAACCCTAAAATGGTTATATAAAAGTTTCCCACTAGGGCTGGGGCTTTAGCTCAGTGAATCTGGTGCCTGCCTTGCAAGCGCAAGGTCCTGACTTCAATCCCTGGTAACCACATACAATGCTGGGCATGGTGACTCACGCCCACCAGCAATCAATATCACATAACAGTGCCAGGCGTGGTGGCTTACGCCTGTCATCCCAGCACTCGGGAGGCACAGACACGAGGATTGCTGAGTTCGAGGCTTGCCTGGCCTACATAGTGAGCTCAGGGCCAGCCTGAACTACAATGCGAGACCTTGTCTCAAAAAAAAAAAAAAAGTTTCCCAGTCCAACGCAGAGGGTCTTCAGGTTGGGTAAATGTATTCTTCCCAATGGCCCAGTTTCCATTCAGTGACCAATACAATGTACATTGTTTTTCTAGAGTTTCTAATTGAACCTCCGCTTATCGGGAAATTTTCTTTATTTGGTAACTAATACCTCCCATCTGACAGGATTACAAGCTGATCCAGCTCACAGCTAATCACATCTAGCTCCTCTCTCACCTCCATTCTGACTGTCTGGAGGTCAAGTGAAAAGGTTTGCCCACTGTCAACGTTCTTCCAAAGCAAAGAGTGAAGTGAATCCTGCTAACTCCACCACTTCCATTTTTCCTTTGAAGAAAAAGTTTCCAAAACCAAGCAGAAAGGTTTTGCTGCCAAAAAGGTGAAGTTCCTGTCTGGGCTGGGCGTCCGGGTCAGGTGAATGTTCTCTGCTGACAGTGCCCTCTTTTCCTCAGGTCACTGTGCACCACTTCGCACTCTGGGTTCCCTCGGTGTGCAGCCCTGAACCTTGGCTTCCTTCCTCCTAATTTCTGAATGTTCAAAATATATTTCAACTGTTTGAAGTAAAGAATACTTACACCTTTAAGAGCTTTCCTAAGAAGTAGTAGGCCAGGAATTGAACAAGAAAAAGGTATCTTGATTAGAATGGAGAAAGGGTTGGGGATTTAGCTCAGTGGTTCTGGTGCCTGCTTCGCAAGAGCAAGGTCATGAGTTTGATCCCTAGTACCACAAAAAGAACTTGGGGTTCCAGGCTTGTTGGCTCAAGCCTGTAATCCCAGCACTAGGGAGGCAGAGGCAGGAAGATTGCTGAGTTCAAGGCTTGCCTGAGCTACATAGTGAGCTCAGGGCCAGCCTGAACTACAAAGCAAGATCCTGTTTCAAAAAAAAAAAAAAAAAAGAACTTGAGGTACAAACCAAAAAGCCTGCCTCAATTAGAAATGAGAAAAGGAAAATCTCTATTCACAAACACAATTTTATATTGAAATACAAAAAAATTCACTTAAAAACTACTATAAAATGCTGTACAAGGTTAAACAAAACTTGATCAAGATATAAAATCAAGCTGGGCGTGGTGGCTCATGTTTGTAATCCCAGCACTTGGGAGGCAGAGGCAGGAGGATCGCTGAGTTCAAGGCTTGCCTGGGCTATATAGTGAGCTCAGAGGCAGCCTGAACTACAAAGCGAGACCCTGTCTCAAAAAACAACAACAACAAAAAAAACAAAAAAGATATAAAATCAAGTACCTTTCTAGATAATAGCAATAACCAAATTGAAAATGAAGTTAAAAAAAATAATTCCATGGTGGGGGCATATGTGTTTAGTCCTAGCTAAAGAAAGGTTTTGGTGCTAGAAAGGTGACGCATAGGAGGCTGAGGCAGGAAGATGGTTTGAGTTCAAGGCTGGCCTAAGCAAAACAGTAACTTCTTATCTGGGGAAAGAAAAATATCCAAGCAAATAAAAACCAATTCTATTTCCGATAGCACCAAAAAGAAGAGAACACTTATCCACAGAGACATGAGCTGGATTAGCAGTTCCCAGGGACTGGAGGGAGAATGCAGAACAATTACTAACAGACACACATTTCTTTTGAGGGCCATGAAAATGTCCTGGAATTAATGGTGATGGTCACTAACTGTGAGTATGCTAACCTCCCAATTCTATACTTCAAAACAATGAATTTTATGGTATGTAACTCTCAATAAAGCCATTATATGGCTGCAGATTTAGCTTGGTGGTTCCAGCACCTGCCTAGCAACCGCAAGGTCTCTGGTTGGACCCCGGTAGCCAGGCGTGGTGATTCATGCCCACCAGCAATCAGTACCACATACCACAGTGCTAAGCGTGGTTGCTCACACCTGTAATCCCAGCACTCGGGAGGCAGAGGCAAGGCTTGCCTGGTCTACACAGTGAGCTCAGGGCCAGCCTGAACTACAAAGCAAGACCCTGTCTCAAATTAAAAAAAAAAAAGTAGTAAGCTAGACTTCCACTCCACTTATGTTGAAAATTAATCTAAGGGCAAGTTCCAGGCCCTGAGTTTGATCCTTAATACCAAAAAAAGACTAAGCTAAAATATTAGCAATAGTCTTTTCTAAAACCTTTTTCTTACTGGCAGAAATAAACCCACTTATAGTTTTGTTTTCTAGAGGGACTCATTTTATAGTGCAAGTAGACCTTGAACTCATCATATAGCCCACATTGGCCTCGAACTCATGGCAATCTTCTTGCCTCAGTCTCTGAGGGTTGAGATTACAGGTATGTCCCACAAAGACTGGACACAGGCGCTTTTAAGTGAGCCCGAGATACTCCAAGTGTGTGCCCCAGGCTAACCTGGTCAAGCACATGAACAGACTTATTTCTGCCACATGTACATGAGGGAGCCTCTCTACAAGGGCAGCAGACATTTCATTTCTCCTCATTGTCAGAGCAATGAGTTTAAAGTAACTATACATTGGAACATTATTCAACAGGAAGCAGGAAGAAGTACTGACACATGGTATAAGGTGGAACCTGAAGAAAATCAAGCTAAGCGAAAGAAGGCACCTATGGGATTTGCTTAGATGAAATACAGAGAAGAGACAAATCTATAGAGAGGAAGCAGATTAGTGGGTAGCTGCCCAGGCAGGGGGCCAGGTTGGGAATGACTGCAAACTGGTAAAAGGGTTCCTTTTTAGTGGGGAAATAAATGTTCTAAAATGAAATTAAATAGTGGTAGCAGTTGCACAAAATTCTGTGTATGTACTAAAAATAATTAAACTATATGCTTTTTTTTCCCCACCTAAGAGATGAGGTCTTCCTATGATGCCCATGTGGGACCAGAACTTCTGGGCTCAACTCTTGCCTCAGCCTCCTGAAGGACCTGGACTAAATCAGTTGCTTTTGACAGATCAGTGATACAATTGCAAAACAGATGTGGGATACTTAAAAAGTAACAGTGCAGTGATATGAAATTTCTTAACTGGACATGTTGGCTCACACCCGTAATCCTAGCACTTTAGAAGGCTGAGGCAAACTGAACAACTTAGCAAGATTGGCTCTAGAGATGAAAAAAAAAACAACAAAGCAAAACAAAGTTCTCTTTTAAAAAAGCTTACTCCAGATCATAAAAATACTAGGATCATAATTTAAACCCACGAGGTCTATAAAAAGCAGGAGTTAGGGTAAACACAATTCTTGGGATTCCATGAACGAGTACTTCCAAATGGAATTCCTAGAGTCACAGTGAGCACTCACACTGGCCCAGAGTGAACCATCTGGCTCTCCAGAGGCAGGAGAACTGAATGTTTTCAAGTTAAAATACTTCCCTGATCTTTGTCAAAGCAATGCTGTCAAAGGGCCAAGCTCTCTGGGCAAGTATTTCTCTCCATAACTCAAAGCAACTGCACCTTGTTGCACAGGGCCTCACAGAGACTTCCAAATGGTAACGAATTCTGTGCGACTATCTTCCAGCTGAGACTTCATCAGCGGGCACAGGTTGCAGTGTGCCGTGCACCCCGGGAGCCCCTCAGACGTGATCATGGGAATCTCGGGCCCAGGCGCCAGAGCTACTCATCCATAATGCAGCCGGGACTGTGTGTCCTCAAGTGACACCATGGTGAGGAGGGACGTCGCCACGGCTACTCGTATGAAGCCTGGCATGGAGCCAACGTGTTATATAACCCAGACTCTACCCTAGCTGGCTGTTTACAGCCCTCCTTGGGAACAGCCCCGCCTGCCCCAGCTATAAATGGTCCCCTCAGCCTGAGGAGAGTGCAGCAGTGCCAGGGTCACTTTGCCAGTCAGGCCATTTGTACCAGGACAGAAGCGGGATCTGGGCTTTATCTGTTTCCTCACAAGAGTGGGTCATAGCGTGCAGACCAGCAGCTGAGCGCACATCTGCACATAGCAGCTTTTCAAAGATCCAGCCTGATGCACAGACACGCACACCACTTCTCAGATTTGAGGAACTCGGAGAAGCAAATATATGCTATGTTGCAGCAGTTTAAAAAAATAGGAGCTCTTTGGGCTGGAGATTTAGCTCAGTGGTTCCAGCGCCTGCCTTGCAAGCACAAGGTCCTGAGTTCGATCCCGGTAACCACATACAATGCTGGGCGTGGTGACTCACACCCACCAGCAATCAATACTACATACCACAGTGCTGGGCGTGGTGGCTCACGCCTGTAATCCCAGCACTTGGGAGGCAGAGACAGGAGGATTGCTGAGTTCAAGGCTTGCCTGGGCTACATAGTGAGCTCAGGGCCAGCCTGAACTACAAAGTGAGACCCTGTCTCAAAAAAAAAAAAAAAGGAGCTCTTTAAAAAACAAAACCAAACAAACAAACAAACAAATAAATAAAAAAAGCAGATACCTGAAACAAAGATTATTATTCTTGTAAGAGTCTGATTTTAACATCTTACTTTTTCTTCTTTTTACCTAACAATATTCAAAGGATAACGGAGAATATTCCTTCTCTAACTGGTTAGTCTGGGACACAGGCACACAATGATTTGCATTTTGAAAATAAACTTCCTGTAAACAAACACAGTTTGACAAATCTCTTAAACAGCACTTCCTGAGAGAGTATGCCAAGTAACAAGCAGTAAAGGTTTAGAAAGATGACCAGGCTTTTCTTTTCTTTTTTTTTGAGACAGGGTCTTACGATGTAGTTCAAACTGGACTTGAACTCACCATGTAGTCCAGGATGGTCTGGAATTAACATTATCCTCCTGCCTCAGCCTCCCGAGTGCTACCAACTCAGCGCCGAGCTTTTACTGCACAAATGTGGATGGAAGCTGCAACACTCATGGTAGGGAGAAGGCCTAGCTGCCAACCTGCTTGTAGGTACCAAACACAAAGCCTCACTGCAGACCTTCACCACTGCTGGGCTCAGGGCTGACATCACAGGCCAGGTGAGGGCAGAGCTCTGCTTTCAGAGATTAGCCACAGGAAAAGGCACAAGCTATTCTCCAAGGCTCAAGTGCTTTCTACACATGAGAACCAGATTCTCCTCTTTTGCCTTGGCCCCCAAGAAATTCGGTCACCATCTTCCATTTATAAAGTACAGAAAGCTGGGTGTCATGGTGTACACCTATGACCCTGGCTCTCGGGAGGATCACTGTGCGTTTGAGACCAGCCTGAGCTATAGAGCAGGACCTGTCTCACTACCCAACCCCCAAAAAATCCCAGAAAGTGCCCTGTATTTATGTGTGTGTGTGTTGCTGTTAGCCCTTTATATGCCCTGCCTACATCAGTTCAAACACTGTCTGAGTCATGGTGACATTCGTGACCAGCTCAGACAAGAGCCCCCTCGAAGGAGGTTGGGGTACACAGAAATGAGTAAAGCACAGTGCTGGCTGGCTGAGGCCAAGGGCTGGGGAGAGTCCAGTGGAAAGAGGCATGGGAATGGAGACACCACAGGCCTTCTGCAGAGGTGACAAAGCCATCAGATGGAGAGCAGCAGAAGGATCCTACACGGGTTGGAAGCACCATGGCCTTGTAAGGAGCTCAGTGTCTGCAGCAGAACAGAGCAGAAGGTGCAGAACAGAGTGGAAGGCACAGCCCCAGTCCGCGGTGGGGACAGGGACGGCAAGAGCTAAGGGTCGGGCAGAGGATGGGGAGCCTGGCTCAGGGACACAGGGGACACAGACACTCTCACCAGGACAGCAGCAGGGAGGTAGGAGGGGGGACAGCTTCCGGAATGACTCTGAAGATGCAGTCCTCGATCTGCTGTGGGGTTGGGAGGAAGCTGGGGACTCCGCGGCCCAGGTCTGCATGGCTGCTGGCTGTCCACGTGGAGCCAGGACGAGGGGAGTGGCCAAGCCATGGTGGGCAGTAGCAAAGCCAACACACATTGGTAGTGTCTACAGCCTGAGGATGGGTGCCACTGTGTGGAGCGGCTGTTGCTGAGGAGGGCAGCTCTGGGCCCTGGGACCCTCAGACATAGCAAAAGATGTAGGTTCAGAATATTTAAAATTATCAGTAAAATACACATTTCATTTCCATATTATGTTCTCTTAAAGAGGTGACAACCCTTGTCTTACAGAATTTAAATTCTGACTCCACCACTCCTCATTCTCTTTTTAGCCTCAAAGATTTGAGCAAGAGCAGCACAAGTTCTGGTTGCTTCGCCCTTGGCTTACTCCACTGTCTGTAGATGTGGCTCACGCACAGCCCAACTCCATGCCTGGGCCCGAGGTCGGGCACAGAGGTGTCAAGAAGAGGCCTTGCTCTTCACCTCACTCCTAGGTGCAGCTCTGGGGCCTCAATGTGCTGAGCAGGGCAGCATGCAGCACAGGGACAGGCCAGGCCAAACTTACTTGAGAACCTGCAGGAGCCCGGGTGTCACGGAGGCTGGTCTCACCACGCCGGCCCCACTGATGGTGCCCAGGTGAACTTGTGGGTAATAGACAGTCCGCAGAGCCAGCCGTGAGGACTGTAGCCTGGTCTTGATGACTTCCAGGGGACATGTGAAGATGGCACCAACTGTGCCCCCACAGCTGCAAGACAGGACACCAGGCATCAGGATAGAAACTTGACACTCCTGATGGCGGGGCACAGAGAGTACCTGGTTCATTCAGTAACGTTAAGACCACAGGACATGTAATAATAATTTTTGTTAGCAACTTTTTTTTTTGCAGTACCAGGGATCAAACTTAGGCCCTTGTACTTCCACAGTACGTGCAGTACCACTTGAGCTAAATCCCAGCTGTAATAATAATTTTTTAAAAAGGTGAAATTCCAGCGATGCCCTGCCACGGGTGCACGTGCAAAGCAGCTTCCTCCCACTGCACACCGTGCTATTTCCCAACTCCCTGTCATGCTGCCACAGATGTTTTAGAAACACAGCTTTGCACAGCCTGACCGAACACTACAGTAACGCCGCTGCCTGGGAAACCCAGGCTCACAGCATAGACCTTATTAAGTCCAAGAGTGGCTGCACCAAGAGCCAAGGCTCACTGCATTTCCTTAGTGTGGAGCGCAGTCACCTGTCTTGGCCTGGAGCACTTTCTCATGACTCTTCACAACAAACACATGGATGGGAAACCTTATAATCTAACTAAACCCTTGTCTTCAAAACAACTCACTCTTTTTTTTTTGAGACAGGGTTTTGCTTTGTAGTTCAGGTTGGCCTTGAACTCATAGCAATCCTCCTGAGTGCTGGGATTACAGGTGTGAGCCACCATGCCTAGTATTGTTGTATATGGTTAGGGGCATTGAACTGGTGACCTTGAGCTTCCAAGGCAGACTTCAGAACCACTGAGCTAAATCTCTGGCCGGACAACTCATTCATTTACCCTAAAAAACCTGCTTGTGTCTTCTTTTACACCACATAATCCATGAAATCACGTTCGATGGTTAATTATAAAGAACTATGCCGCATACCACCTAATGCCACTGTCCACATCGTCATGGATGTGATGGAAAACACGGTCACAACAAGGGGGGGGGGTCCTTGAAGTCAGGACCCAGGTGTTCCTCATCTCTATATCCCTGGATCAGGGTGAATATTCTTTTTTTTTTTGAGACAGGGTCTCGCTTTGTAGTTCAGGCTGGCCCTGAACTCATTATGTAGCCCAGGCAAGCCGCCACGAACTCAGCAATCCTCCTGTCTCTGCCTCCCGAGTGCTGGGATTACAGGCATGAGCCACCATGTCTGGCACTGTGGTATGCGGTGTTGATTGTTGGTGGGCGTGAGTCTCCCCACCCAGCATTGTATGTGGTTACCGGGGATTGAACTCAGGGCCTTGCACTTGCGAGGCAGGTGCCGGAACCACTGAGCTAATCCTATGGCCCAGGGTGAATATTCTTGCTGAGCCAAGGTTCATTCACCAGAGACCTCCCAGAGGACAGTGTCCAGCACCTGAATGTGTGCTCTGGACCTACCAGCTGCCATCTCAACCTCCATCCATGCGCCTGTACGTCCATCCCTGCACTTAGTGAGGGGCAGCACCTGGCACTCATGGAGTTCAATCACCACAAACCAGCACCCGTAGCCTGAGTCAGGAGAGGGAGAACAGGAAGCAGCAGGCTGGCACCGCGGAGTATTTATTCTAGCCTGTGCATGCCGCTGGATGTCAGTGTTGGAAACCTGGAAGCAAGGCCAGCACCTCCCACAGGCCTGAGGTACTGAACAAATGGAAATCTCCATATAGATTTTAAAAAGGGAAACTGGAGTTCTACAGAGCAAGCAGCAGTGTCACAGCTGAGCCCTGAGGGGAGCTGCTTCAGAACCGTACTTGAAATGCCAGCTGCTGAAGGGCAACCGGTGACCAGCACCTGGCTCTCCAGCAACCCTGAGGTGGGCTCTGGAGTCAGCCCCAGTGTGCAGCAAGGCGTCGTCGAAGGGGAGGTAACGAGCCAATCTGCTTTAAGATCATAATTTATCCCTAGTTGAGCTGTTTATCTACTAGACAATGTTTTTTTTTTTTTTTTTTTTTGGAGACAGGGTCTTGCTTTTGCAGTTCAAGCTGGCCCTGAGCTCACTATGTAGCCCAGGCAAGCCTCAAACTCAGCAATCCTCCTGCCTCTGCCTCCTGAGTGTTGGGATTACAGGTGTAAACCACCACGCCTGGCACTGTGGTATGTGGTATTGATTGCTGGTGTGCGTGAGCCACCATGCCCAACACTGTATGTGGTTGCTGGGGATTGAACTCAGGACCTTGTGCTTTGGCAGGCAGGTGCCAGAACCACTGAGCTATGTCTCCGGCCCTAGAGAGTTGTATATGGTTAGGGGCATTGAACTGTTTTTTGAACATCAATCATGAAAGCAATTGAGGGAAGTGAAGTTAGGACAGGAAGGTCTCACGGAGCTTACAGGCAGACATTCCTCTTTTTTTTTTTTTTTGAGACAGGGTCTTGCTTTGTAGTTTAGGCTGGCTCTGAGCTCACTATGTAGCCCAGGCAAGCCTTGAACTCAGCAATCCTCCTGCCTCTGCCTCGCGAGTGCTGGGATTACAGGCGTGAGCCACCACGCCCGGCACTGTGGTATGTGGTATTGATGGCTGGTGGGTGTGAGTCTCCACGCCCAGCATTATATGTGGTTACTGGGGATTGAACTCAGGACCATTGCGCTTGCAAGGCAGGCGCTGGAACCACTGAGCTAACCCTCCGGCCCCAGACATTCCTCTTTTAAGGACTACGTTCTAGTCCTGTGACCAGGTCATTACACAAATTGTCAGTAAATGAGGGTGTGTTATACACACACACTACAGTATTCAGAACACAGAAATGGTCCAAGGAAACGAACTTGATGACTCTGCTTTTGTCTGCATAAGTCTCACATGCAGTACTGTAACGTGTAACAGAACGTAAGACTACATGGACTGTACTGTACTGAATGATTAGTGAACATCACCGTAGTATATAAACAAGATGCACTGCATAAAAATAAGACACTGAGGCGCTATAACCAAGGTGTGCAAAACTGCACACAAAAAAGAGTCATAAGTCTGAGCAGTATACCTTGGCCATGGTCTGAATAATTACTAGGTTTTTTTTAGTTTTTTTAGACAGGGTCTCACTTTGTAGTTCAGGCTACCCTGAGCTCACTGTATAGCCCAAACCAGCCTTGAACTCAGAGCAATCCTCCTGTCTCTGCCTCCAGAGTGCAGAGATTACAGGCGTCAGTCACCATGCCCAGCTCTGAAGGGACAGCATTGTCCAATCAGGGACAGCAGCTGTTAGCTGAGGGCTACCTGGACAGAGGGTTCACACCTGGACACGTCCCCATCTAGGGACCCGCATTGTCAAGATAGCAACTGCTGCATAGAGTCATGCACAATCCCTTATTTCTCACTCAAAGAATGGAAAACAATGATGTCTAGGTCTTTAAATTCCAATAGGAAACCTGTAGTCAGGAATTGGGAGCCTCACTAACACTGGTTGGCATGATCTGCATTAAGCAGCAGAATACATGTAAGAAACAGGATATAATGGGGTGTGTTTTTAAAAAGGAGGGAAAGAAACCTAATCTCTAACTCATCTCTATTCGCACACAGTAACTTACCTTATGTATCATAATACTAACCACCTTCTTTAAAAAAGCAAAATCAAACTGTTGTGGTGGTTCATGCCTACAATCCCAGCAGTCCAGGAGGCTGAGGTGGGAAGACGGCACGTTTGAGCCTAGCCTGGGCAACTTAGTGAGACAGTGTCAAAAAATAAGTAAAACAAAAAAACACGGGGATGTAGTTCTGTGTGAGGCCCTGGGTTGGATGCCTAGCACTGGGGCTTGGAAACACCCATGTATCAGCTCCACGTCAGTTTTTGGGTAATTCTTGCATCAGCAAAGCAACAAGTTCAAAGCCAGTAGAGATAAACTATCTTTGCTCTGGCCAGAAGTTAGCTAGAGTCATCACTGCCTGTCATCCAGATCTATGCCATTGATCCGACCATGACTGGCGGGAGCTTGTCAACAAAGCTGTCTGACAGTGAGCCCCTTGAGGACAGCAGCACTCAGTCACCACCAGGGCGGAAGGAAGTGGTGGGGAAAGAGGCTGGGCTTCTAGGCCACATTCAGGACAACAGAGCTGGGCAGCACTGCCAGTCAACACTGCAGCTGAGAAGCAGGATTGAAATTAAGCTTCACTCAGCAGGTGAGCCCCTGAGTCCCTCCTTCCCAGCCAGAAGAAGCCCTTAGATGTAAACTATCCAATGGGCATTTCTGGGCCATTAGGCTGTGTCAGACACATACTTACTAAATACTCTTAATTAGAAACAAGTTCTGATACTAAACTGATACTTCTAAGCCAATCTGGACAGCTCATATTCCCAGCACTTGGGAGGCTGAGGCAGGAGACTGCTGTTTGAGACCAGCCTGAACTATATGGCGACCTTGTCTCAAACTACCCACCCAAACCCAAACCAAACCAAAATAACAATAACAAATGAATAAGAGTCCTCCTGAAATTTAAAACACATCCTAGTAGAATTTTTCAAGTACCTTTCAACTTGATGGAAGTGGCAGTACATACTCACAATATCAGTGATTCAGGAGGCTGAGGCAGGAGGACCACTGTGAGGTCAAAGCTAGCCTGAAATATATAGGGAGACTATCTTAAAAAAAAATTGATATCTACAGCCCATATAAATATATATGTATTTATATATATCAGTTTGACAATTTATGAATCAAAATGCACAAAACATTCATTTTTCTAAGGGATGATAAAATGAAATATTGACTCATCTACTTTGGCCTTCCAGAAGTTTATAAAGCTATAACCATTAGGGTGGCCATGTGCCTACCCTATCTGAGACTTTGAGCTCACCGCCAGGTGTCACACATGGAATTTAATCATAAATAATTTTTAAAAATTGTTCAGGTCCTGAGCATTGAAGACATCAAACTCTTGATGGCACACACAGCACCTGGCTAGGAGCCCTGGTAAGCTTGGTCTGCGGCGGCTGCATCAGGCTGCAGCTTGGCAGTGTGAACCCAGCTTTGCTGGGCAGCAAGCAGACAGGCAGGGCACAGACATCATCCTGGTGCTGCCTCTCAGTGTACTCTGCTGGGTCCGTCCCTCTCACCTGCATCGTGTACAGACTGGGCTTTCTGGATGTGGTCCCACTGCCCACTCCTCACGCCACTGCCAGACAGATATGTGACTTGAAGGGACATGGTCTACCCTGTCACTCCCTCCACCTTTCCACTGAGGCTCTCTGGGCTTGGGACAGGTCTGAAGTAACCAGTCCTTATCCTGGGTAGGTCTGTCTGCTTGTATGCTGTATCAGCGGCCCCACAAATGCTGGGCTTTCAGGATGGATGTCGCCCTCGTCCTCCCACAGGTCCCCCCAAGTAACATCCCTGAGTACCTTTCTGCCTTCCTGGAGACCTAGAGGGAGACCAGGTGTCTTTCCTTGCTCTGACCCACATGTTCCTCAACACTGTGGTGCGGGGCCACTAGTCCCCTCCAGTAGCCAGCGAGACTAGCCTAGCGCAGCAGTCCCCACATCCCTCCCCAGGCCCTTCACGTCCTATGGGCTGGGCAGCACAGCACCCCTGCTCCAGAGACGCTTCCAGACTTTCAGCCTGATGGCCTGCAGCCCAGGCTGCTTGGGGTTAGGGCTATGGCAGCGACAGTAAGAGCCCTCAGCACACCAAGACTCAGCGTGGACAGACACAGCCTTTGTTCTTGTGGGCACAATGCGGGGGGGTCACAGGCAGCAGAGCAGGTGCATGAAGCTCAGAGTCCTAGACTAGGCTCTTCCTAGGTCGTCTGGGTGCACAGGTGGTCACACTCACACTCCTCTTGCCGGGGAACTGACCAGCCTGACAGGACACCGATGCTCTCGACCCCAAGCATCCCAGTGTGGCACCCTCCACAAGAGGTGCAAGAAAATCCCTGGAATACAGGAGGGAAATGTTACAGACGAGATCAGGTGTGTTCAGGGTGGTACGGCCACAGACAGGGGAAACATTACAGAGAAATAAAGTTCTACTTAATTTATAATCTCCACCACTGAACTTGTATTTGGTGTGGATTATTTTTCTTTTTCGTTTTCTCAGACAAGGTCTTGCATTGTAATTTACACTGAGCTTGAACTCACTATGTATCCTACGCTGGCCTTGAAATCCCAGCTATCTTCCCGCCTCAGCCTACCAAGGGCTGCGATTACAGGGGAGCGCCATCATGTCCAGCCTAAGTGGACTTTTTTTCTTTTTTGTCTGGAGAGGGTCTTGCTATGCAGCCTAGGCTGCCCTTGAACTCACTGCAACCCTTCTCCAAGTGCTGGGATTATGGGTGTGCGTCACCACGCCCTGTGGTATGCATGTATAAAATTAACAGTGTGATATAATAATTATACATGGAGAGATACACAAACATCTTAATAATAGGGCTGTGTGATTAAAACCTGAAGACCATTCTAGACCAGGGGTTCCACGCCTGAGGATTTAGCTCCACACCCAGTGACATCTTGCAGTATCTGAAGATGTCTTGGCTACTGAAGTGGGGTGAGGCTGCAGCCAGCATCGTGACCAGTGGTCAGAGATGGAGAGCACAGCAGACACTGTGTCCAGAGGTGTGGTAACCAGGAAGGGCCTCTGCTCCTTCCCCTTCTGTCTCAGTCAGATCCTCGTGGCTGGGAGAGCAGCAGGTCTAGTTTCAGCTTTGATCCACTTAAGCCCATTCCTCCGTAGAGCGCCAGCCACTGGGCTGTGCTGCCTGTGTGGACCAGGGCGTGTGACCCGCCCCAGACTTGGCATCTATTGCTCCGAGCAGTGACTGGTTCAGAGGTGGGTGTACTAAGTTGCTGCTCAGAGTGAAACCCAAGAACTGCTCAGGGAGGGACAGACACAAGGTGTTCCTGGGAACCAGTGTGTCCAGCAGGGACCACAGCCAACTTCTAGCATGGTCACTGGAGGCGGAGCTGTGGCAGACAGGTTCCTGGGGACCCTGGTGAGCTAAGTGGACCTGCCTCTCCCAAAGTCTGTCCTGGCCTGAGTGATTCTATTACCTGAAAGCTCCTACAAAAGCCCAGTCAAAAATGTGCCCTGTCCTTTTCAAGAAAGTGCTTTGTGCCCTGTACGATCACAGGTAACCTTCTGAAGTGTGCTCGGGACTCTTGTGTGTGGTAGGGTGTGTTTCTAACAGCCGTGAGGAAACTTCCAGGACAGTAATCTAATTCACTCCTGGTGATACTGCTGTTACTGCTGCCAAAGTCCAGGGAAAACTCTGGGACACTGTCTCGGTGCCAATTGCCAAAGGCTCAGAAAGAACAGCAGAGGGTGGGGAGATTCAGTGACAGTTGGGAACGGCTGCGGCTGAGATCCACCCAGCAGACACGGCCCCCCAGTTACTTAGATTTGTTTTGGCACTGTGTTTCTCAAACAGAAAATATTCTGCCCGTGTCTCTACCTTCACTCATTTCTTCCTTCCCAGCACGGGCGCCATGGGTACTACACAGAGCCCACCTGACCTGAGTCTTGCACGTCCACATGGAGGTTGCAAGATTTCCTGTGGAGCTGCCAGTTCCCTGCAGAGCAGTGTCCCTGCCACTACTCCCACTCACACATTGGCCTTTGCTACAATTTCACGTGGTCACACAGAGCTATGTACAAATTTAACTTACGCACACAGGTTTTACCTTTCATCTCTTAGTTTCAAACAATGGGACAATTTTTTTTTTTTTTTTTTAGACAGGGTCTCACTTTGTAGTTCGTGCTGGCCCTGAGCTCACTATGTAGCCCAGGCAAGCCTGAAATTCTGCAATCTTCCTGCCTCTGCCTCCTGAGTGCTGGGATTACAGGCGTGAGCCACCACGCCCAGCACTGTGGTATGTGGTATTGATAGCTGGTAGGCATGAGTCACCATGCAATGGGACAATTTTTAAACCCAATTTTTCAACAAAAACTTCTGCTTCCTGTGCATATGCTCCTGCCCAGGTGGTGGTGAACTGACTCCAAACGCACAGCTAGTGCATTTGTACAAAATGGGCTCCGCTGATGGAGATGCTGCCAGGCACCCACAATTCCCATCTTCAGGGCTGCCGGGCACTTTCCTTTTCATCTGCTCCTTCTGTAGTCCATACTCGAAAGTTGCTTTACTTTATACACTCTTAAGTTTCTGGGAAGTTGTACTTCAATACTGCACATGAGATTTTGAGGACATAAATTCTATGTTCACTCAAAATGTAATAGTTTTTGACGTAGCTCATTCTTCAAATGCTATTTCCTGTATTTCACTTCATTTGCAAAGAAAATTTAAAATAGCACTACAAGTGAATAAGTACTTTCTGAACCTGAGGAGAGTCTTATCTTTCACAGACAGACAAATGCAAATTAACGTTACCTTATGCCAATATAATTTTAGAAAATCTTAATAAGGAACCAACCTTTTAAAGGTACATCACTTAACAACTTGGGGTATTTTTTTTTTCTTTGAGACAGGGTCTCGCTTTGTTGTTCAGGCTGGCCCTGAGCTCACTATGTAGCCCAGGCAAGCCTCGAACTCAGCAATCCTCCTGTCTCTGCCTCCCGAGTGCTGGGATGACAGGCATGAGCCACCAGGCCCAGCAAATCAAAGTTAATTTATGTTCACATCAGTATTACAAGCAGTTATACACAGCACTACATACAAACTATGCACACTCTTATATTTGTCAAAATTCCTTGCCAAGCGTGGTGGCTCACACCTGTCATCCCAGCACTTAGGAGGCAGAAGAAGGAGGATTGCTGAGTTTGAGGCTTGCCTGGGCTACATAGTGAGCTCAGGCCTGAACTACAAAGCAAGACCCTGTCTCAAAAAAAAAAAAAAAAAAATTCTTGAACCAAGGAAAGCAGCTCTTCTACACTGTTCCCCTATAAAACAGATCAGATTGTACCGCCTCTGTATTCCCTAGGGCCTCACAGGAACTCCTGGCTGCTATAGACTATGTGTGGGGCGAAGCACAGCACCCAAAGGTAAGTAGTAGCAGCCCCCACCATGAGGGAAGTTCTGAATGCTGAACCTTAATCTCAGACCTTTAAGATAAACCACATTCCCATTTAAATACAGTTTAAAGGCTGCGTAAGTACTTGATGACAAAAATAAAACTCATGCCAGAAAATAAGACTCAAAATATTTAGTCCAGGTGTCAACATCTAAATTGACCTCAGCTCGGTCCAGCTACTTCAGGGGCTGAGCCAATCTCCCAGGACTGCAGGTGAAGGGTGACAAGCAAAATCTCCAAGTCATTTTTTTTTTTTTTTGCAGTGCTGGGAATCAAGCCCAGAAGGGTCTTGTGCCTGCTAGGCAAGTGCTCCACTATAGAGCTGCACCTTCCTGCTTAAGTCCTTTCACAGCAAAAACCATTTCACAGCATTTTAGTGTCTGTCTGTCTGTTTACTTGTTTCTCTCAACAGGGTCTCTCTATTTATTCTAGGCTGGCTCTGAACTCAACAGCATCCTCCTGGATCCTCCTGCCTCACTCTCCTGAGTGCTGGGATTACAGGTTGTTTACCACCACACCTGGATGTTCAGGGTTATTTGTGTGTTAGTGGCTTTTTTTTTTGAGAAAGGGTCTCGCTTTGTAGTTCAGGCTGGCCCTGACCTCACTATGTAGCCCAAGCAAACCTCAAACTCAGCAATCCTCCTGCCTCTGTCTCCCGAGTGCTGGGATGATAGGCATGAGCCACCATGCCAGCATAGCTTTTTTTTTTTTTTTTTCAAACAGGGTCTCCTTTGTTAATTAATCCAGGCTGGCCTTGAGCTCACTATGTAGTTCAGGCTAGCCTTGAAGTCACAGAGATTCTCCTGCCTCCCGAGTGACAGAATTACAGATGTAGCCGCCACATCTATCTTCAGCATTTTTCTTGATGAGATGGCTTAAAAAGCAGAAAAGGAAGGGTAGGTTTTACACTTTTTAGTTTTGACAATGCTACTCAGATATAGGAAGAAAATGGAAATGCAAAGGGTACCAAACACCAACATCAAATGAAGGACGCTGACTCACGCCGAAGTAGCCATTCTAAGAGAGCCTTGAGGACTGAGCCAGGACCCAGAGCCTTAAATGTCTGACTCAGCAACCGCACTTCTACTGGTCACCCAAAGTGGATTAAAGCTGTCCACTTATTTCCAATGACTAAAAACAGCAATGCTAGGAGACCACAAAGAAATGTCCTCAGACTCAGTAAAGTGCTACAAGTAAGGCTGAACAGCAGCACTCTGTCATCAGGCTGAGAGAATACGTTTAGCTTCTCCTAGCCTGGCACTGAATAGCATTGAACTAATGCAGATCAAATGATAAACTTCAGAGATATTACTGCCATACTGCCACTAAAGCTCAAAATACAGTAAGGAGAAAGTCATCCAAACTAGGCATGGTGGCACATGCCTACTATCTGGCACTTAGAAGGCTGAGGCAGGAGGATCAAGGCCAGCCTGGGCTACACCGTGAGACACTGTCTGTAAAGACCAAAAAAGAAAGTAACTTAAAGAATATAAGCCTTTGGAGGTCACTGTGAGTTCAAGGCCAGCTTGAACTACACAGGGAGACTAGAAGAAAACAAATCCCATCTCAAAAATACAGGTATATTTTATATATAAATATATGTACACAGATATATTTAAATAAATATGAAATAAATTTGGTACACATGTACATACATACATATAACCTTTACTAAGGTTTTTAAATATTGGCTTCTGAGTAGTAGGAGTGGTTTTCCTTTACAAAGAATCCCAGAAATTGTCTTTTTTCAAAAAGAGAAGTCACAGAAATTAAGAAAGACAGGAGTTCTTATTTTTCCAGGATCTAAAATTAATTCTCACCTATTCATTAGCTGCTCAGACCTGATGAAAGTATTTGTTAACATTAAGCATTTAACTTGTTTGGTAGTATAGCTTCCAATAGACATTCAATAAACAGGAGAAATATGAGTTTTTCAAATCAAGGGATCTGTCTTCTTTTCAAGACCCTTCTCAGAGGAACTGAAGTTAATTCTCTGGAAAGACACCAGCTGAACAGAGAACTGCTTACTTGGTGCAAAGCACTCTACTCCACTGCACCAGGCTGGGGTCGACTATGTTTAACTTCATATTATATCCAGCCTGTGTTTAGCATCTTTCATGTGCTACCCTAAGAGGGCAAAGTAACAGGGTCTCACTATATAGTTTAGGCTGGCCTTGAACTCACTAATTAGCCAGTCATGAGGGCCTCCAACTTTGGTGATCTTCCTGCCTCAGCCTTTTGAGTGCTGTGTGACCACTCCTAACTTCAAAATACATGCATTTCAATCTACAAGAATAGATCAAAGCCCATTTAATAACTCTGAAAACATCATTTTTCAAAGGTTTGCTTTTCTGCCTTAAACATGTGCAAGCACAGTAATTCCAACTACTGCTAATCAAGGCAATGGAGCTGTTAAACCACAATGGCTTCAGGCATGGCTCTAATAAGCCACCTACAACTTAATTACTGTTCTCCTCCATCAAGAGAAAAGACTGCTCCAGTAGAATCTGCAGCCAGAAGTCACTGGGAAGGATAGACAGGACATCCATCATGACAGGGCCACAGTGAGTGTCAATATGAGCTGTTTAAAGAAAAACTTAAAAAAGACCATCTCATTAAAACCAGTTAAAATTTACCGGCCATACCTTCATTTCATAAAATTCTCCTTCTTGGGCTGGAGATTTTGCTCCGTGGTTCCAGCGCCTGCCTAGCAAGTGCAAGTTCCCTGGTTTGAGCCCAGGTAACCACATACAACAATACTGGGTGTGGTGACTCACACCTACCAGCAATCAGTACCACATACCACAATGCCAGGCGTGGTGGCTCACACCTGTAATCCGAGCACCCCAGAGACAGAGGCAGGAGGATTGCTGAGTTCGAGGCTTGCATGGGCTACACAGTGAGCTCAGGGCCAGCCTGAACTACAAAGCAAGACCCTGTCTCAAAAAAAATCTCCTTCTTGGCTTTAAAAATGTGAGACTTCGGGCCAGGCTTGGTGGCTCACACCTGTAATCCCAGCACTTGGGAGGCAGAGGAAGGAGGATTACTCTGTGTTTGAGGCTTGCCTGTGCTCCATAGTGAGCTCAGGGCCAGCCTGAACTACAA
>PVIC010004017.1:0-65138 GCA_004025085.1 Thryonomys swinderianus | reverse complement strand
GATGAGGGGAAGGAATAAATATGATACAGAAAGAAAATAAAAGAGCATGTATAAGGGGGGAGGAGGGGGGAGTGGGTAGGGATATGGGTAAAAATGAGAATTAACTTGTGGCATATACTGGTACAAATTTCCCAATGTTATATGTGATTTTGAGATGTATATAAATTGTACCAATAAAGAATTCAATTAAAAAAATGAGTAAAACCTCTGACGTCTTTTTATTACAGATGCAATATTTGAAAAAAGAAACATGTGAACCTATCCTGTTCATGTCTGTAAGGTCAAATGTGAACCACTATTGAAATGTGGGGGGAGAAAAACAGGTCGTGAAGTTTCTTCTGACCAGGGTTCTGCCTGTGTTCAGATCTGGGCGGGAGGGCTGTTCATGAAGATGGAAGAGCAATGGAGAAAAGTCAGTGCTGGGGAAATTCTGATTAACTTCTACACATTTATTTCCTGTGCAATAATCTGCAGCATCCCTAAAGCTCTCAGGTGGCCAGTGTCCCTGGCCAAGCACCCTTCCTGGAAAACAAGAGGGGCGCACATACAAATGACTGGAGAATGCTTCCCTGCCTTTTACACAAACCTCTTTTGTCACCTGCATTCGGTCTCATAATCTTGGATCGCACCTGTCTGAAAGATGAATTTCCCTTCAACTCCACTCTGCTGAACTTTGCCCAGAGTTAAAGCAAACATGTTTTATGCATGATCTTGAAGGCTAGCTGAATGCAAGGAGCAAAACCACACAGACAAAGCATTCCCTGCTTCTGCAGACTAATTACAGTTAGCTTCCACTGTCTTCTAGAATTCCAGTTCAGCTCTTAAATTAAATCTGGGATGTCCCTGATGCCTGAGTGTTTGCTTCCGGGAAGGATGTGGTGCGGAGTTCTGTTCTCTGTAAATGTCAGTCATTTTATCAAATGCAAACAAATTACTCAAGGAAGCCTGACACATGAAAGACACTGCCAAACACCAGCAATTAAGTCAATTAATTTATTCAGTCTAACCCTGTGCTGATAGGAAAAAAAGCAGTGAAGTGTCCCTCCCCTCACAAAAATTGCATACATAATAAATGCACGCACAAGGAAACACAGAATCTCTGACAAGATCAAAATTCATTTGAAATGATGCAAATGGGTCTTGGTGGTCCATGAGCATGAGAAGTCACCTCACCGAGGATGACAAGGCCTGTAACACATAAAATAAGGAGGCAGCACAGCCCAAGCAGAGAGTGCAGCCAAGGCAAAGGCTTTGCAGAGGGATCTGAAGAGCTAGACTGTTACAGACAAACAGCAGGAGCAGTGAGGGTCAGAGAGATGCCAGCTGGGGCTCGGGCAGGAGCTCTGGATGGCTTCTGGGCTCTGCTCCAAATCTGGGTTGCTTCAGAATTGGAGCATCAGTCCCTGGGAAGAGGGATTTCAGTAAGAAAAGATGCAAACTGATCTGCAATTTGGAGATGACTCCAGTGACCACTGTATGGGGCAAGTTGGAGGATGTTAAAGGATCCAACCACTGAGGACTCAGGAAACGTTGTGATGGGAGAGGTTTTTTGTAGTATCATTGCAAGGGATGCAGTCCTGTGCAACTTTTTTGAAATTCTTTTTTTAAAACGGTCTGTTGCTAAGGAAGTTGCTAAGGAGACTGGGCAAAGCCTGGAAGATGAGCAACTTCAGGGTTTTTATGAACACTGATTTAAATATCAAGAGGTGGAGCTATAACTCATTTAATTCCCTAAAGGAGAAAAATGTGTGGCTTAGAAAAGGTCATCTAAAGGACCTAAATATCTGTGTAAATGTGTGTGTGTGTGTGTGTGTGTGCATGTGTCTGTGTGTTGCATGTGGCATGCCTCTGGATATGAATGGAAGAACTTGTTTAGAAAGGAGATATAGCTCTAGAATCAAAAAGCGAGAACTAGCTGAGATTCCACTGATTGATCCTCCCAAAAGCCAGTAAAAATAGGAAAACTGAACTGATGGGGAAAGAGCAAAATCTAGTAATAGAAAGACCTTTCTTTCACTGGCAATGGTTTAGTAGAGTAAAACGTATCTAGACTTTAAAATTAGATGGAAAGTGAGTAGCCACTCAAAAGCAATGAGTCCTAGGAACATTCCTTAAAACTTTATGAACTTTGCTATCCTTAATTTTTAAATGAGGGAACAAAAAAATGCATCTTACTAGTTGGGGCTGAGAAAGTTAAGACAGTAGTTCACCCAATGCCCATCCTCTCTTGCACAGCCAGGACTCCTGGGCGACAACTGCCCAAGCAGAGTCTGCATCTCTCAGCTTTTCCTGGCTGTTTGCCCTCCAAGCCCTAAGCACCTCACTCCTGGATGGCTGTGTGAACTCTTCTAACTTTTGTGCTACTCCAGAGTTCTGTTTCATCTTTGTTCAGGTAACAAGGATGCTGTTGGCCTGTGAGAGATGGTATTACAGGCAGATGAGCTAGAGAGAGATGTCACAGGCAGTCAGACAGGGGTAGGTCCTGGAGAGAGTCAGGAGAGAGATGCAACATACCACAGCTATGACAGGAGACATGTCAGTTGGAAATCAAATCTGAAGATAAACACAACATGGCCAGACCTGGATACTTCCTCAGAGAACAAATGCTGAGTTTAACAAAGTCCAGTTAGGCATCAGCCACCCCACTGGGTGTCCAAAGAACTCTAGACCCAGAGGTTCCTAGGAGGACCCTTGTTCTTCCCCCCTACTTGTTACAGGATTTACTTCCCATCTGGATTACTCTTACCCAGGTGACTACACTTGTAACATTAGTGGATATTATTGACTGTGGTCTGCATCAGACCTGCATGGGTTTCAGCCTATAAAACTTTTTGTTAACCAGACAAGATGATCTCTCTGGGGATCAATTCACTTATATGTAAAATATTCTTCCCTAAATATTTTCTTCTTCATTTTGAACATTTCCAATTCTATCCATCACTTTTCAAGAGGAGAGGTTTTTAAATCTTTCTTTACTTTTGCCCTTTCTAAAAGCTGCTGGCTACTTAATACTGAGTCACTCAGATCCAGGGTGTTACCATGGTGAGAGGCCATGGTCTTGCTTGTTCTGACCGCTGGACCTCTGCTGTAGTTAGAGATCACATAGGGAGAGTTGAAGGCAATTTCTTTCTGCTCACTGGGGTAAGAAAAGAAGGGAAAGAAAAAATTAGATGGTAAAAAAAAAAAAGGAAACAGTTTATGCATATAGGGGGCAAGGGATTGTGGGGGGCAGGGGAATGGGAAAAATGAGAATTAACTTGTGTCATGTACTGGTACAAATTCTCAATGTTGAGTGTGATCATAATGTGTATACAAAATATACTAATAAAATCTATTTTTAAAAAATAATAAAATTTTTAAAATGGTAATGATCCCAAGTATACCAGTGACTGCATATCTCATTCTTTCTTCTTACAATCATATTCTGGGACCTTACTCTGAATACCATATTTGTTTTAACATTAACTATTTCTCTCAACTTGGTATTATAAATTTCCATATATGATAAACATGGTTGATATATCTTTATCCAAGCCCTTATCAAAATGCTGAATTAAAAATATTTTCTTTCAGGCGACAAGTTTAAACATCATAATAAATATCCAGGTTTCAAAGTACATTATTTCAAAAGTATCAGTCAGTGATCTTTCTGTTCAGGAGAGGACATGCAATTTATTTTTCAGTGTTTTCTTTCTAACTTCCTACACAGTTTCACTTTTGTTCACCTATTCAAAACTGACCTGACACTCAGGGCTCATCTACTTAAGAAAGCAGATGCATTCGACAAACGCTGAACAGGCAGTTCTCCAAGGAACAGTCCCACTTTCACAGAGGTGCGTGAGAATTTTGAGACGGCCCTTTGGCTGTTGCAATGACTAATGTAGCCCCTGGCACTACAGACATTCGAGTGACCGGGACGCCGTGTCCCCTATGAAGGGCCTGAAGGTCACCTTGGAGCTTTCTCCCCCTTTTGTAGACTGTCAAGTACCCGGTAAGCAAAGCGCATCAGAGAGTAATCTGTGCCTGATTGCTGAACCCAGCCCCCAGCCCCGTTTTGCAGAACAGGTGAAAAAGTGAGAATCCAGATATGTCATGTACAGGTGCAAATTCTCAATGTTGAATATGATCATGATGCATATATAAAAGGTACCAATAAAATTAATTTTTAAAAATATATATATTTTACATAAATATACATGCCTTCATGTTAATACGTATAAATTTTCAGAAATAGCACCATGATATTCAAGAGAAAAGTACTTTTTAAAAAATAAATCTAACAAGGGTTGGGGATTTAGCTCAAGTAGTACCACATCTACTTTGGAAGCACAAGGGCCTGAGTTTGATCCCCGGTACTGCAAAAATAAAATAAATAAATATCAATCAATCAATCTACCAACATTTGTTCAAACTTGTGGAATTTAAATGATTAATACAAAACTTGTTCATCATTCTTCATTTTTAGTGCTGTGTTCACACTGAATCTACATATATACACACTGAATCTACAAATTAGTGTATTACACTAATCAACAAAGAATAAAAACTATCAGCCATATTCAGGTGAATGTTTTCTCTTTTCTCTTAAAATTAAGAACATTTTTAAAAGTTGGTGCAGGTATCTGACAGTCTTGTGCCTTCTGGGGCACCTAATGAAATTCACATTAATTTATTTTTAATTGCTTACTTTTTACCTTTACTTTTTATTACAATTAGGACCTAACATTGATTTTCTGGAAGGAAAAATCATGTGTAGATGCTGTGTTAGTTCAATTGGGAGGCCATAACAAAACATCATAAGACAAGTGGTCTGAGTGATAGATGTTTATTTTTACTTCAGAAGTGTGAGTCAGAGGTCACAGTACCAGCGCCACTGTGATCCCAGAGGGCTCCCTGCTTTCTGAGTCTTCACAACAAGGGATAGTGAGACCTCTTCTTATAAGGCCATAGTCCTGTTGCCCTAGGACCTCCCTCCTGTGACTTAATTTACTTTTAATTACTTCATAAACATCCCACTTTTAGATACAGTCTCACTGGGGGTTAAAGCCCTGACATATGCATTTAGATCATACTCTTAATTTTAGGATAATAAATTGAATATTTCTACCGTCTGTTGTAAAATGGGAAGATGAGGCTGAAAGAGTTAAAAGGCGCTTGCTTGTTTGTCTTCTATGATTGATTGGTGGGGATCAGATAGACAATAAGAAATAACTTCTTCCATTCATCTTTTGATGGGCATGTGGGGTGTTCCCAAGATTTAGTTATTATAAGATGTGCTGCTATAAACACGAGTACGAGTATATCACTGTGTGTGATGCCTTTAACGCTTTCAACAAGATATCCAGATAGGGGACTACTGGGTCAAATGGAATAGGTCTTTAAAAAAAAAAAAAAAGAAGATGTAAATTTATTTACAATAGAGGGCTATTCTACCATACAGAAGAATAAACCTGTTCACCGCTTAGATAATGGATGCATCTCAAGACCATAATCTGAAGTGAAGTAAATCCAACACAGAGGTTTAAATATTGCATTATTTCTCTTATAGGAGAAACCCAAAGGGTAAATGAAGAACACAGCAGAGGACAGATACCGGGAAGTAGGAACAACATGCTCAGATGGGAAAGAGTACAAGGGAAGAGGAGGAAGACAGAAAGGAAAGGAGAAGGAGAAACAGAACGGAAGAGAAAAATAGAACCAAAGCTCTTATCAGCGAGAAGCGGAAGTGGGGTTGAATAGAAGTGGGTTGAAGTGATGGGGATAAAAGGAACAAGATTTATTATGTGCAGGTACCAATTCCCTGTGATAAATGTGATCAATATGTATGTAGTAATAAAAAAGGTTAAAATAAGAAATAACTTCTTCCTTATGGAATAAAACTATATTTGAAATAGACGTGTGATTATCAGGATGACAAGGGCCTGCAAAGCCCAAGAGGCGACCGGAACTGAAGCAGCTGTCTGGGTCTGGGGCCGCAGCGGGGGCCAGGCCTGCCCCGGGTCAGGCTGCTTCGGCTGTGGGGCAGGGGCTCGCCTGCTGTCGCTTCCGACCGTCTCTGAGCCTCACACAGAGCTCAGCCAGCCCCGGAGAAGGCTGCAGCTGCTCCCAGCAGCGTCTCCCCACAGCGGGCGCTCCCCAGACCCGTCTCCTCCCAGCACCGGCTCCCACACCCTCACGGGCAGGGCCTTGTGCACACGTGAGTGTAAGTGGTTTTCTGATTCCTCCGGCGTCCTGGCCGAGAGGTTTCCCGCGGAGTCCCTCAGAGATCCGCAGCACGATGGAGTTCTGGTGACCGGGCGGTGGCCTGCTCACTACTGCTGCCCGCGTGGCTCCCGTGGCTCCCGGAGTCACCTCCACCCACGCTGCCTGGACTCACGTCCTTGGTTCAGAGTGGTGAGGTACACCGAAGGCAGCTTGGGAAACCCATTTGCTTGCCCACTCTACCGTGTCTCCCCCACATCTTCCCCGCAGTGCTTTTGATCTCAAAGAGCTGTGTTTCCCAGGCTCCCTTGTCGATAGGCATCCCACCCATCGGCTCTGGGAAGAGCGAAGGACCTCAGAGGGAGAGGCCAGGGCCGCTGTGGTCTCTCACGGTGCACCATGGCCTTCGCAACAGTGGCTGTGCTTTCTCTGACTCAGCCTCCCAAGAGCTTTCCCTGTACCTCGCGGCTCAGTCTTGTGTTGTGACCTGTACTGTAGTTCTACCATTGCAGGGCAATTGTAGTTTCTCTCCTCTAGTAAAGCATCCATTTCCTCTTTACTTCTTAGTGTGTGTGAAAAAAAATTATACACTTGAGCATTCGGGAGACTTAGTGTCCGATGGTGAGTGATAGAAAATGAGCTGAAGAGGAGGAAACAGGTGAAGGAGGGCCCAGGGATGCATGTTAAGAAGCATGGACTTTATCCTGTTCAGTAAGATTTCTTGAATTCAAATACTGTCTCTTATTTTTCCCTCTTTTGGAAAGAGCTCTTCTTTAGAAAGAACTGTGGGGTGGTTGGGCAAAAAACGAACAAACCAAAAGGACTAAAGTGTCTGGGGATTCCATCAACAGCTCAGTGACCAGATGTCTTCGATGTGTTTCATGACTCTTATTCCTTTAGAGAAATTATAGTCCAAAGTCCAGAAGTGTACAGAGCCAGACACTCTATCCTCAGTGGATTACTACTTCCATAAAATAAAACCTGGTTTGTGATCCAAGATTCTACTAACAGTAATTGCATTCGAACAATTAAGGGAAATAAAAAGTAATTGTTTTTTTTCCTGCTTTCTTCCCCCAGTACTTGGGAAACTGGTTGCCAAAAGCCTAATTGCAGATAAATGACAAATACCAAAGATGAAAATTGAATATATAAATATGATGCCACAATATTTTTGGCTTTCCAACATTCTCAGAGGCCTGAAGAATTAATTGCAAGAACTGTTAAATTAGCAGAAATTTAGTTTGTCTTAATCAGGATAAACTTAAAATAAAAAAGAACAAAAGTTTCTCAGGCTGGAGTTGTTATATTATTTTCAAATCTGATCTATATGGCCAGGTCTCAGCAGAAGTCACGATTAAAGAGTAAATCAAAGCAAGTTTGACAAAAACTGTGTTAGATGGATGTGGCCATCTAGGGGGGTAGGCACAGCTCCACCACTGCCACAGAAGAGCCAAGTGTTTCAGACCTTCACATTCCAGTGTGCACTGAACCTCCTAAGTTTAAAAAATGCTTCCTTTTCTAGGAGATTGGCGATTTCCCCGGCACTGCAGTATGACATTTTCCCAGATAGCCTGTCAAAAACTGGGGCATTGAATTGCACGCTTTGCCAAGTAGTTTCCCTTCTGACTTATAAAAACAAGTGATATTCCATCGTTCTCCGTGGATCCACTCAAATACCAGATAAACTCAAGTCTATGATATTTCATTAAAGTGATCCAAAATCGGGGACTTCTAAGAATACCTATCATTTTGCCTCTCTCCTAAATATGGTCTATACTAATTAAGTCAGACTTTTGTTGCAAGGTAGAAGTACAAAAATTTATTTCTGTTCTGAGCTGAATCTGAAGTGAGCTTAGTTCTATTCATGACCTTGGCAAGCTTCAAGATACAGAGTGAGGGAAGAATGAGAAGAGGAGACCGAGTCTAGAGAAAGTGCAACAACATCACATTAGAGAAGCACGTGAAGCTTCAACTTTGAATAAATCAAAACTCATTTTTGCACAGAGAAGTCAGAATAATCCCAAAGCACCTCTGGCACGTTCCTCTCTCCCCAGTTTGTCTTCAGAGAGTCTCTGGTCTAATCTCTTGGGTGATCATTCTCTAACTTTGGTCAATAGAAGCATTGCCTCGATTCTTGTTAAATATAGACTACTGCAGCTTTTTAAAGATGATTTCTGTCCAGGTCAGGCCTAGACAGCTGCACTTACACAGGACATGAGCAGTAGTGACTGAAGTGTTTCAGAGACAGCCCTGCCAGAAACACAGCTCTGCGGAAAAGAGAAGTCTCAGCCATGCTCGCTGTGGGTTGAGGAACCTTCACCCTGTTTCTCAGGAAGGCGCCCGACCCTCGCTCTAAACCATGCAGCCCAGCTCTGGGAACTCTCAGCCCGGCACCTGCAGGTCCTGGACATGCAGGGGAAAGAGTGTCACACCTTGGCTTTCCTTCTACTCCTAACTTTCTGAACCAAGGTCAGAGTGTCAATGTAAGAGGTTTCTAACAATTCTATCCATAAAAAATGAACCACTCAGAATTTCTACAAAGAACTAAAGATAATACACTTAGAAAAAGGACAACACAGCATTCTCCATGGGGAGGAGGATTGAGAGTGAAGTACTTGCCTAGAACCTACTAGATGATTTGTGATTTACTTGATTCCTGTTCTTTCACCAAATTTAGCCAGTAAAATAAACTGGAAATAAAATACTGAAAGGAAGCTATGGTTTATGTATACAGCTTCTTTATTAGAACAATATTTTGAGGAGTTATTATTCTCATTTTATGGATAAGAAAAATGCCAAGTCCCAAAGTGGTTATGTAAAGTTCAAAGATCTTTCACTGAGAAGAGCAGTCACCTATCTATTGCCACATTGTTAGAACATTTTTATTTCTGCTTACCTACCCCACTATGCATTACCACTCAATGGTTAGGCAACAAAGCACACACAACACCAAGACAAATTCTCAGCCTAGCCTAAGGAGTTGAATGAAAGCTACTGAGAATTATAATGACAACATATAGAAATCTCATAAAATTACCAAAGTTTAGATCTGGAGAAAGTTGTAAACAATAGTGATGATGGGGTCATTTCTGATAACCGGGTCACTTGCAGATAAGTGAACTCTGCTCTGTATTTGGGAATGTGGAGACTTAGACTGCCTGACATGTTGAGTTCATTTTGACAAAACTCTTAAAATTTCCAAATGTTTATCTCTGCAAAATGGAAAACTGTCTCAAAGAGATAGGAAGTGATGAAGTTAAATAATGACATCACCTAAAGGGTACTGATTCAAGGTGGGTTCTTGATAAACATTAGTTTCTTCTTTCTATGGGGTCAAGGTGGAAAATCTGGAAAGGGAACTCCATGGGACAGGCTCCCTGAGCCTCACTCTTTCTCCACTACTGCTCTCTCTCACTCAAGCAGCATTCTGCTATTTTCAGGTGTCCAAGATTCTAAAACTGCAGCACACAGTGAAGAAATGGGCCAGGACTTCTAAATATCATACTAGGGAACAGGCTCACTGATTCCTAGCAATGGCAATTTGCCATCACATTAATAGCTTTGCTTAAGCCAAAATTCAGTGAACTTTCCAATCAATCAAAAATAAAGTATTGCTTCCCTGTAGCTTTGTAGCATGTGTCTGGTAGGCCTGCCTGTCTACATACTCTGCTTTAGAATGCTACATACATTCTTTATAAAGTTGAAGAAGAACTAAACTTCCCCGAGTTTCAATAAAGTCATACATAGAAAGCTGAAGGAATGACTCCTTCTTTAAAATTATGTTGTGGAGACAAAGTTAGATAATACTGTAGATGTTTTGTTTTTGTACTGTGATAGCAAATAGGAGATGTGATCAAAAAATAGGCAAATGTCTACATTTTAATATCTTTATTACAGTAAAAAAACACCTTGCTATCAGCTCCTCTCAAGATATTCCCCCTAATTTCAATCTCATTTCTCCCAAGGTTCTTACCTCTTTCTGAAGCAGTTCTGAGGTCCTCTTTCCTAACTATCAGTGTGCTGTCATGGCTGCCTTTAGTGCCTTGAACTGCTTTAAAAATGTTTATCTTTCATGATTATTTTTACTTTGAGGAAGAACTAGAAGTTGTAGGATGCCAGATTCCCTGAGTAGAGTAGGTGAGGACATTCTGCAGCATGTGTAGAAGCCTGTCTTTCTTCTGGATGGCAGTAGCAGCAGCACTTGCCATGTGTGGACAGCCTCACATACAGACAAGAATGACGGAGTAAGGATGTCAGTGAGGGGTGTATTGTGAGGGGCAGTAGTAGCAATGTGTCTTTCACTGTGGTAAAATTTTTATTTAAACACTTGCTATATATTTCTTTTACAACTCCTATTTTCAACTGAGGAAAAAGAGGAGAGAGAAGATTTTAAATACTGTGTATGGCATTACCTGACATTCTTTCAATAAGCAAATGTCCTAGAGCAAACACAAGAAACTGAGCTACTTCTTGCAATGAATCATTTGGGGCTTCTAACTACATAAAGCATCATCAGAGAGTTTAATGAAAGATATTTTTCCTGTCACGGCCCTTAAATGAATACCATTCGCCTCATCTCTTGGTCATTTCCATAAACAGCAATCTGTTTGAATGATAAAAAGAAAACCACTTGCATTGGTCTTTCTGCATGAGTTGGCCTTTCTCTGCTGTAATGCTACCTGCGGACTTTCTTTCTTATCTTCACCGCAGCATCAGAGAGGACTCATGTTGCTCTTCTTGTGAGGAACAGAAAAATTAACTCAAACTGGCCCAAGTAAGACTTGAACCTACTAGCTTCTGGTCTTGGGTTAGGGATGACCTGGGACACAGGTCTTTCTCATACTTTGAAGCTCTGTGTCCTCAGTGTTTGGTGAGTTCATATGATGTTCACTTCTTCCTGGGCTAAAAAGGAAATTGACTTTTACTTTAGCTCAAAACAAATCCAGCAGTTATGTCTGTTTGTGTCTGTATGAAGTCAAGGAGATGGGATCCACTGGTAAACCAGATGGGATCCACTGGGACCTGATCCACCTGATCCACAGTCAGGTCCCTGCCTACATCTCTGATGAAAACCAGCTGCACTGTGAGCTCTCTCTGATGAGCTCAATTCCTTCAAATTCTCTGTGGCCAGAAAATAAAAGGCTGTGTTACGATGACATCTTGATGCTGGGGGGGAGGCTAAGAAATAATCATCAGGTGTGCTGACCTTAAAATCCAGCAGTGAAAAGTATCATTCCATAGGAATCTCTGGGGAGCTAGCCCACAGTAGTATCTTGTCTGCCTGTTTCCTTTAGTGTTGTTAAATTTTGTACCTAATGTTAGGTCCAGAGGCAGATACAATAAGTACTAAATAAAAACTAACCTGCCCTCAAGAACTGGTCTTTACACAAGAAACAGAACAATTATGAAAGTAAAAAGTTATGTGCTGAGTTGAGTAGTGCAGATATTAAAATATTTTAAAGTCCTATCTTTGTCATACATTATGAATAAAATATTCTATCTCACCACCTTACATTCTGTAAGAATATTTTTAAACAATGGTAGGTTTCATGTTGCAATTCTAAAATCAGATTTAGAAAGTTATAAAATGGCATACATTTTTTAGAGATAAACTACATCAAGCTGAGTTTACTCATTTAACCTCCTTGAGATTTATTATTACAAACATTACAAATTTCAACTGACGGGACATTGAGAGAGTGGGACCAAGGCCAAAATGAAAAGGGACAGCCATTATTTTAGAACTACAATCTGTGCCTCACAGCATAATCTGGCATTCCACTAGTTCCCTCACAAGTCAAAAAAGATCTCACAAATATAATAGTTTTGACCCCTGTGATGAACCAGAGTTCAGGTACACAATCTCTCTCTCTCTCTCTCTCTCTCTCTCTCTCTCTCTCTCTCTATCTCTCTCTCTCTCTATCTCTCTCTCTCTCTCTCCCTATCTGGAGGGTCAGCTGTAGACCCAGAAGCTCATGGATCAAGGTGCCAGAGAAGCCAGCACCCCGAGAGGAAGGAACTGCCCCCTGGTAGTTGACTTCACTTTTCCTGGCCACACACATAATTTGCATGAATAGGTAGCATCAACCTCTTAATCAAATGTGACTCACTTCCTCCCTAATATATGAATCAAAACCAAATAGCATATGACCAGACCCACAGGCACAAGAGGGATAATGTCTTTCTCCCAGGAAGTGAAGGAAATACACATTACACATTCAAATAGATTGTTGGGCAGGGATTTTATGTGATGGAGGCACTCTGCCTTTCTTTCAGATACTGCCAGGCCAGCTGCTACTAGCGCCCACAGTTTAGAGGATTTTTAACCCCTGAAGTAACACAGGTCGATTGAATGGGAAGAGCGAAAGGTCACCGACAGGTCCACTATTTTCTGGAGGGTCCTCCTTTCACCTCACTCATTCAGAACTGTGATCCGCACTCTGAGCAGTGTCCTCTCCCAGCTTGCGTGTGCCTGGGTGTGATTTCTGTCATTGGGAGCAAGCTGGAAATAGCTTCCCTCTCCAGCGTGTGCATGTGTTTGTGGGGGTAGGGAGAGAAAGAGGTGGAAAGAAGCGAGGAGCGGGGTGGGGGGCATACGGGAGCGGGCCGCCCCCACACTCCCCAGGGTTGTACAAGGCACACTCTGGCCCGAGGTGTCTGCCTTCATCTGCCCACTTCTTCTGGCCACCCCACTGTGAGTCACAGCCAGAATCTCTGCCCCTCACTCTTGCTGTGGGCGAGTAGGAGACTGTTTTGGCTAGAATCACATAGACACCAGTACTGCCGCAAAACACAACACCTACAGTAAGTTCTTTGGGGGCTGGTGATCTGCAGAATAGCTCTTGATATTTTACCAGTTTCTTCACAGAGGGAGGAGATATAAAGAACACACAAGAACCTCGATACAGTTCTACCTCCACAGTCAGGGCTAAAAGTGCCATCTTTTGAAAGTGTTTTCTTCCCTTTCTCATTTTCCTTTCTTTCTTTTTTTAGTATATGAAAGCACTTATCCACACCATCCTCTGAGCCTTTCCCTTCTCATTTTTGAGGCTTATTTTTTCCTTCTAGAGCTTAGTATTACTCATAAAACAAAAGCCACAAAATGAATTTTATCCATATCCATCATGACTTGTTTGAGGTGGGGTCTAAAAGTCTGTGTAAGAAGTAGAAACTTACCCTCTGGCTTGAGAACTAATATCCCTGAGACAACTTCCTCTCCATCACTGATGTCTGCAGATTTAGACAAAATGCAACTTTATGGAGATAGAAATGGGATTGGAACACCAAGAATATTTGAATGATTCAGCTATAGCAACCAACGGTGCTGGGTGGTTACCAAGCAACGGTCTCCAGAGCTTCCTGGCAGTTCTCCTCAGGATCTCTCTCCTTTCCAGTCAACCCTTCTTTGCTGCCTTCAATACCTTTCTCCTTGTGATCTTTCTCAAATCCTATTGTCTCCATGATCTTCTGAGTCTCATCTCCTCTCCAAAGCCTTTCCCACCCATGGCCTTTTGTTTGTTTGTTTGTTTTGCATAGTTTCATCACAGAATTTAGCACATAGTAGCCCAACTCTTGTTTAATTTGTCTGTCAGCCCTTTGAGAATCAAGGGTGAGCATCCTTGGGACACTTAGTCGCTTGGAGCAGCAATGAGAATTCTGGAACCTCTGGAACCTAGTGCTGAACCGTCAAGCTGGAGGTTTCATTGTTTTGGATCTGGTCATACTGTGTTTGAAATGAAAGAATCTGCAACAAGAAATTAACGCTCTCCAAGCCGAAGTCTAACTCCATCAATTGAATCTGCTGCCACCTTTCAACTGTGTCCATCTGCCACCATTAACTTTCCCTGATCAAGGCATGGAGGTGTGGCTCTAATCCGAGCTACTTGGGAGGGACCTTTGGTTCCAGGATTTCAGGACCAACCAGGGCAACACGGCAAGATCTTAAAAAAAAAAAAAAAAATCTTGAAATGTCCTATCTAAGCTTCATTCTGGTGCTTTACTCCTCTGAGCAAAACATCAATAAATCTAGTATGTCTCACTATTTTATTTTCCAAATTATAAAATGGTGGACTATCTTACTAGTTTCACTGAGTAGTGCATCAATGTAGATTGAAATGACAGTATAATAGGAAGCTAATTTAGATACGATTAATATACAGCCAAAGAGGGACTGAGCTCTCAAGGAAGACAGAAAATACATCATACACATATACATATATACATAAGACACGAGAATTGTGGCTGGAAGTGCATCTGAAAAAGGGCAAGCCTGCAGATGGAGGGCCTATATGCCTCAAGAATCGAGTGGCTGGTCCTACATCCTTGTAAAAGCTAAACAATAACTTGAGACTATGTTGTAATTAGCACCAGTAAATCCTAATAGACACCAGTTGCCCAGATGGATGCATATAGCATCTGGATCCTTCCTTTCCCCCAAATGAATTTCTTCCATATTAGTTAAGTGGCTTTACTTTGTATACTGTAGGCTGACAGCAGTTAGACTCACGCTGTACCCATGCTGGGACTTTGCTGTGTAACTCACCTCGACAGAGGGCCTCAGTGGCCACCCTACTCAGGACCCCTCCTGGACAGGCATGAGCTGTTCGCTCCTTATTTCCAATAAAACTCTCCTAACTTCCTCCTTTGGTTCTCAGTTTCCTTTCCTGATGTTGTGAGACCACGAATGTGGCACATTGGTCACCTAAGAGATCAGGAGTCATATTTCTCTTATGTCAGAAGGAAGCCTAGTTTTGTTTGGTTTGGCTTCCAGAGCGAAGGGGAGTCACAGAAGAAACCACAGGAGGGTCCACGACCCTGACCTGGACTCCCTGCACTGTGTGTAGAAAGCAGCCACTCTGTGCCCCTTAGAGTCCTGATACAACGAGAGTGACGCTGAGAACTTCAGATAGGAAGAGTAGGAAAGGGCGGGTCTGGAAGTAAATTTAAGAGTCCAGCAAGGGGGGAAGACTAAATAAATTTATGATGAAATTTAGGAGGTGGGAAAAGTAACCTTTGAGAACTCAAGTTATTAAACGGGGAAACTCCAGCTCCTGGAGAACTGATCACAATACTCAAAATAAGCTTGCAGAAAATCAAATAAGAACTAAGGCAGCATTTGGAGTGCTCAATCTCACTTCCTAACTAGTAGTTGTGCACTCATGATATGCAATAACACTTAATGCCATGATAAAAATGAAACAAGGCAGAAAATAATGCACAGAGCCACCTGAGAGGCAAAGCAAAGTAGTGACACCCACAGGCTTGTTCAGCAGCTGATGCCACAGTCAGCCCCGAGAGCAAGTTACACTTACCAAGGCTTGTGATCCATTTTGCTTTTAAGATGATAATTAGCATAAAACTTGAAGCTGTGAGCTTTTCTTCTCATCCCATTCCTGCATGTGAAGTGCCAGGACAGGTAACGTCTCACACACCTGTCGCACTGACAGTGCTTCTGCTAGTGTGCAGAGAACAGAGGCCAGTGGGCTCATTCAGTCACCGTGGGGCCTGTGGTCCTGTGAAGCTGCCCACAGGCTCTCAGAGAGACTCAGGACAGGACTGAAGGCAGCCGATGAGGCGGGGTGGACGCAGAACCACACTGCTCCTCTCCACCATCTCAGCCACCTGCTTCTCCAGTACTGTCTTTCTTTTCCCCAGTAGTTCTCATGGCCCATGTGGCTCCACTTCACAGCCCCTCTAGCTCTGAGGTCCTGTGCTTTGCAGCAAACTGGGGAATTTCTCCTGGTCCACTCAGTGAAATTCCAACGTGAGAGCAAGCATGAGAATAGGTACATGGGGTGAGCGGGGATCATGCGGAACCAGAGTGCCTGTTCAAGACACGGCGTGGAATTCATCAGGCCCGCCTCGTGTGTTTACTGTCGCTCCACTCAGCAGAGGTCAAGATGGTGGGATCCACACTGAATGAAACAAGAACATTTAGAATAATTGGTCTGTTTCAGGGAGGATGAAATACGCCTCATTCTCCTCATGGTTCCCAAGCCTATCTCTATTTCAAGGCAAAGCTGCTTCCTGGCCACCATGTAAAGATCACATGCCTCACTTCAAGGAATTTTAGAAGGAAATATACATTAATTTACATACCACCACTTCTAATGAAAGTATTTCTGTTAAAGTTTCACTTTGTACCTTTTTATTTGCAGTGAGCACAGAATAATCTCTGCAGTGCGAAGGTTTTCAGTCCCATTTCTGTTATTATTCATTGTAAATCTTTGACAAAGTGGTTTGATTATTTTTAACTTCCTTTATGTGTAAAATGGTACTATGAGCAATAATCCTTCATTAGACTTTATTTGGTACTAAGCATTATGGTATAAGTGTTAGTTATACACGCTCTCTTATTAACACTCACAAATATAGAAGGTTAGCACCAGTCTACAGAGAAGGAAGCTAATAACTGCCTTTATTCTAAGCATCTGGAGAGGGGCCCTTTATGCCTGAGGCCAGTGTTGCTATCTTCACTTAGCAGATTAAGCAGCTGAGATTAAGCGAGTATAACACTCGCCTTGCATCATGCAGCCCATAGGAGACAAAACTGGAATCCAGCACCATGTACACTGGTCAGCAGAGTGTCTTTTCTGTACACCTGCCGGGTACAATCAAGGAGCCTATACAATGGAAAGGTGTGGCTGCGTCAAGCTCTACACTCTGAGTGGGAAACGCACTGCGTCTGCGCCCCCACCCCTTCCACTAGAGACGTTGTTCATTACGTGGGTCCATGAACTCTGTCCCAGCCACGGGCCAAATGTGGCAGCCCATATTTATAAAGTGGTTCCACTGTGCCTGGCGGCACAAGCCTCCTTCATACCAGTGCTCTGGAAAGCTGAGGAAGAAGGATCGTAAGTTCTAACCCAGCTTGGGTTATTTAGCAACTTAGTGAGATTGTCTCAAAATAAAAAGGGCTGCAGAGTTAGCTCAGTGCAAAAGCCCTGGATGCAATTCCTAGTCCTAGGGAAAAACTGCTTTGGGCCAAGGCCACTCCCATTTATTTATATGTTGTTTCACTTCTTTTGAACTAAAACAGTAGAACTGAGCAGTTTCAGCAGAGTCCAGATGGCTTGCAAAGTCAAAAATACTTATATCGGGACCTATTCAGAAAAGAAAAAAAGATTGCCAATCCCTCATTTTAAGCATAATATCTACTAACAAATATACAGCTTCAGATGTATTGTCGAGTTAATGTTTCCCCCCTTTACTAATCAACTAAAATGTGACACAGAAATAAGCTCATTTGGGTACTTAGGGGATCTACAAAGGACTATTGTCATTTCTACTAACTCAGAGAAAATGGAATCACTGACAAATCAGTAATAAGAACACTAAGCCACATTTGGAAATCCAGATTTTCTGTTGCTGGCTTTTCCTATTTTTATAGATGGAGGAAAGTTCTTTTATTTGACCTTGAGAATCACTCAATTAAAGCCTGCTTCAAACTCAAGGGCAAAAGGGAACAAGGTGGGACAGAGCCAGGCTAACTACAGCCTTGTCTCATTATCTATGGAGACACTACGGTTTGACCCTCACAGGCTTCTGTATCACACTGTAACAAGTCCTGCCCCTTAAATGAACTAAGTCTGACTCATCGTGTCCCTCAGTCCTAGAGGGAAAATACAGATAAGAAAGAACTATCTGGAAACCTACAGGAGAAAACAGTACAGAGAATAAAGGGAGTGGAGTTGTGTGAATTCCTTGTTCTGGTACATCCAGAAATTTCATTTCAAGTCAACCTTAAAATTCTTTATGTGATTTTTCAATCCCAGGCTCAAAAACAGCCTCAGCACAGCTATCTTGACCTTGAGAGGGACAATTTGTGAGCGTCGGACTTCTGCCGAGCACCAAGTGAGCTGGGCTGCATGCACTGCACGTAGAGTGTTGCCCACCCGCTGATCTGAAGGCAATATTGAGCATGCAGATTTCCCAGACACCCACACTTCTGAGATAATGCCAGGGAGTTAATCAAATACTTTTCTGCCTGCACAACTGTGATACCTAAAGCTGCTCGGAACATCATTTTTAGACATCCGTGGGAGGGATTTTTTTTTGTAATTCTGCATTTCTTCCACTCCCACCACATGTCTAGGCTTGCCTTAGAGACTCACAGTGCTACCTTTCACAGCATTTTCTTTTTCTTTTGCCCTTTTTTGGCCATGGACTAAATAGCTCTCTAGGCTAATTGCAGTAAATGCTTCAACGTTCAACATGATTTCCTGGGAATGTCATGAGCTGAACTGCGGGCCCTGTCAGGGTCCTGGAATGTAATCCATCCCTCCTTTGCTTTCGCTGCTCATGCCATAGGAATTCACACCAACACAAAATGCCAGTCAACTGTGACACCTGCCGATTGAACGTTGATGACAAGCAAAGGCCTGGAAGATGTTAGTGGACATGGAAGAGACTGTGTGATCAGGTGCATTAGCTAGCCAGACAAGTAAGACAGGAGAGAGGGGCCTAAGGGCTTTGGGAGACAAAATGAAGCCCACAGAGGGGAGAAGGCATCAGGGAAGGTTTCCAAGAAGATATACTTAACTTGAGGAATGAAAATGTCAGTGAGATTTACCAGGAAATCCCAGTGGAAAGAAAACTATTCTGGCCACAAGGAACAGCAGGAACAGAGATGTAGCAGAAAGAGAAGTCACTGTGGAATGCAGAAAGGCAGGAAGGATTCGCCCGTTTATTGGGCATATGAGCCTGGCGGTCAGAAAGACGTGGGTCTGAATCTCAATTCTGTAACTTTATGCAAGTTACTTACCTATCCATGCCCAAGTTTCTTCATCTGTAAAGTGAAGGTGAGTATAGTAATTCTTACATAGAATTGTTGTCAGGATTATATAAATATAATTCAAGTGGCACATGAAATGTTATAGATCTCATTACATTATTATTTTATAATAATTCAGTGCTTACACTATTGTTACCTGTTTGTAATATTAAAATGCTCATTTTATTACTACATCCCAAGTGAATTTGAGTCTCAGCTAAAAACATGGAATTAATTACCTATTTTACTGGATCTTTTTAAAAGAGGAAATGGAGATGGCATCTGAATCATATTCAAAAATGATGGTAGTTCTAGTCAGGAAGTCTTCTCTTTTAAAACATAGGAATTATTTTTTTACTTAAAAAGAACCTAGAGATAGGTACCTACTAGCATTGATTTAGATGTTTCATCCTTCTTTGGCTAATATCTCTGCAGTTTCCTTGAAATTTCCTTTGGCTTGTTGCTTTGGTCATAAATGGTGGCTTTGGCTCCTAACACTAGATCCATATCCAAGGAAGAGAAAATGAGGAAAGATGCCAGCTGATGTGCCCTCTTGCAGTTGGAAAAGGACAACTTTCCTAGAAACTTCCAGGCAAGTTCTACCTACATGAAAAAGAAAAAAAATTAAAAGAACAGCCCCATGTGATCGGTCTATGCTCAAAGGGCCCAGGAAGTGACCCACTCCAGGCACATTGTCCTGCAAGTCAGTTGGTATTTTCTCAGGAAAGAAGGGAAGGAAGAATTTCTGTGATAGCATTACTGACTCTTATTCTTGCTCCATGCTTTGCACTGGGTAATATAAAGGAGTCCTTTTACCCTTCACACAGAATATAATAGCAATTGTTCTACAAACTGGATTTTAAAAAAATGAAAGCAGAGGCACAGAAAGATCACTTAGCCAGCATAACTCAACCATGAGGTAAGGAAGGCTAATTTCAGATGTTTGACTGCAGGACATGAAGGGGAGAAAATTCAATCGAGATGTATTTCTTTACGGGATCCCTGAAAAACGGACTCACGACTATGGGCTCTTACTGTAGATGCCAAGATGCCAAGTGAAGCCTGACCCTGCAGGTCAGTCCTGAGTTTTCTGCAAGCAGCTGCGTCTTGCTACTACCTTTCCCTCCCTCAACTTTGCTTTTCCTATTTAGGATCATCTTAGACTTAGGCCTTGCTATACCAAAATCAGAATGCTGCTTACAAAATTAGAACAACCGGAGCGGGGATATTTTAATGCAAAAGGTGTGAAATTCTACTTCCTTAGGCAGCTGGACTTGACATTCAGCAGCCTTAGTGGAGGGAGAGAGGACTAAATAGGCTGGGATTCGTGGCTGGAGAGTGACTTCGCAAACATCTCTCTTAGCTCACATAATGCCTTGGTCTCCTTTGCCTTCCTTAGCTTCTTCTTAGTGTTGATTTACAAGTTTAACCATAATAATTGTGTATATTCTATTAGGGACATCAGTATGAATACATGGCATCAATGTCCTGGCCTAATCTCCCTTAAGCATCAGTAATTTAAAATCTATTTCAGTACAAAATAGTCTAAGTGTAGTCATCGAAGCAAGCATATCATGCACCCAGCAATAATACCACTTCAGAAACAAACAGATATTATCTCTGTGCCTATCACGCACCCAGCAATAATCCCACTTCAGAAACAAACAGATATTACCTCTGTGCCTCCACTTTTCATTAGATATTATGGTTAGGCATAATTTCAGCTCAGTCATTGTCACAGAACTGATGGTATTTATTTGTCTAAAGTAATTTTAACCACATTTTTGCAACAGTCCACCTGCTTTGGCACTCTGTGCTGGAATCTGCGGTCCAGCAGTGAGCATTGTGCCCCAGAGGATGCCCTGGCTGAGTGACCCACTCAGCTAAAAACATGGGATTAAATCACCTTCATGAAGATGTTCCAGGCTGAGTCCTGCTCTAAGTAAGCATATGGATATTCAAGTCTGAGAGTCTTCAAGAAAGAGAATGGTAAACAGTAGAGGAAATTAAACAACTGAATACTGTATCTAAAAGTATAGGAATTGGACACATAGGAATTTGAATCCCAATATGTATACATTAGCTGTGCAACTAGGGATAAGTTATTTAATGACTTCTGCTTCATTTTCTTCATCTGTGAAGCAGGAAGTTTAAAAGCCTCATCTCTACTCAAGTGGTAGAGCACACAGGCAGCAGTTGGTACACAGTTGCACACTCAGTAAATGGCTGACTCTACCAAGACAGACCCAGGTCAGGAGCATCAGCATGGCAGAGATTCAATGCAGGAATCTGATTCCAGGGCCCTGAGGGAACTCTCCCTGAAGATGATTTTCTCCAGACTCCTTGATCTTCCGTGTTGAACTCTTTGTCCTCAGCTATAGCAAACTACTCTGAAATGCCCCTGCACACACACACACACACACACACACACACACACACACACACAGCTATTATCAGAACCCAGGTCCTACCTGCTCCGGGCAACTCTTGGTAACAAAATAGGTGTCAGAACCATTCTAGCTATGGGATCTTGGTGCGGTCAGTGAGACCAAGTAGAGGGATTTCTGGGCACTGCTCCTCCTGTGACTGATCTGTGCACATTGCCCAAAGTATCTGAGGGAGCCAGAGCTGCCTCAGGTCTGGTCTTAAGAAAGCTGAGAGCTTTGAGCCATCACCAGCCATTCTTTTAGGAAGAAGAGCCTCCCTTGCCTTGGGCAGGGCTGAGGAAATAGCTACAGACTAGGAGCAGAGCCCCTAAACTGGGCACAGTGGGGTACGAAGGACAGGCTGACAGTTCTCACAGAAATATGACTGTCCAAGAGGATGAAAGGTAACTCAGATTCTCAGATTTCCCCACCATGCACAGTTGTTTTCAGCCCAATGATGTTCCTTCTAAATGACGTGCCTTGGCTGTACAAATTGTATCACGTTCTCTCTGCAGCCATCTGGGCCTGTACGAATCCCAGTACAATCGCTGTGCTTTGCCTCACTTTACTTTGTTAGATGCCACACCTATACACCAACTTCTTTCACCTACTAGCTGCTGCGGGAGTGCAGTGTGTAAGACCTAGCAGGGTAACTCAATAACATTCAAACCCCACAGCTGAGAATCAGTTAAGATACTTTTAAAAATAAAACTGAGCATAGCACACAAAGAAAAGATGGACAGAGGAGGCTGAGTTTCTGCCGACAGGTGTGTGGAGAAGAAGGTGCCGCTCTGACTTGTACTAAAGTGCAGTGCATGCTGGTAAACATCTTTGGAAAGAAACAGAAACACTTATATATATATATATATATATATATATATATATATATATATATATATATATATATATATATATATATATATATATAATAGATTCAGAGAAGTTTTCCAAACAAGAAAATTATTTGATTAATCAAGGCTTAGTTCTCAATCTTTTGATAGTCTGAGTATTCACAGACTGGAAGCCAATTCTCAATATCTTATATTCTTTCCAAATAATGTCTCAATGCATCGATTTTCTTCCATTTTAAAAGAAATAAATAGCTACAGTTCTTTTTTAGAGGAGGAGGGACATACTATGTCTTTTCTTCAAAATAACAGAACAGCATTAAATAGTTTCCTTCAAAAACAAACCTTCTTTTGTATTGCAAGGAAAATTGTACTTTTCCTCACAGTTGGACAGCACTTCAGAGGGAGTTCGGGGAACCCCTCTACCAAGATTAAAGATCGTGGCAGACATCTAATTTCTCAGGACACAGATTTCCTACAGCCAAAAATAGAGAATTCAGAGATCAACAAGAAAGCTTTCCAGAGCCCCAGTCTGCATTTGGGGTGATTCACCCAGCATGATGTATGTGGATGAACCAATCATTCTAAAATAACAAATGCTCTCTTCAAGGGAAGGTAACCCCTGATATCATTAGAGACCTTCATGCCACTCTAGTTGTTAGGCTCTTTTCTTCCACTCTTTATCTATAATCTGATAAGCAGTGGGAAGCGGGAGAACAAAGCCATTCAGACCTGTACTTCATACCAGAAATCAGCTGTACCACAATGACAACTCAGCTGGGGGCTTGGAAAGTTTACACCACGAGCCAGCATCAAATGTAATCATCTCAGGAGTCAACACCGATTATGAGGTACAAAGCCTTGCTTTAGACCTTGAGAGCATCAGCAGGGAAATATTTTGTCAGTGTAGACGATGGCTATGCAGACAAAAATGTTCAACTATTAAAAATGATGTAGATAAACAGATGAGGAAAAATGATCACCTTAGCCTTTTCGTGGGGCGCATGGTCTTCAAGGATGCAGTGGGAAATTTAGATCCAAGAGCAGCTGAGATCTTCTTCCAATGAAGGTGCTTGTCCTTTCTAGAACAAGACCTGACTACCGCCTCTGACACCCTGGCAAGAGGAGCCTAAGACTCCACTGCCTAAGACACCAAAGAACGTTTTATTCTGTCACTGATGACCCAGTAAGAACACTTCTCTGACCCTGGGCTCACCCCTGTACACAAACAGCAGAGCATTAGAAAGTCCTGGAACAAGGCTTGTCAGAGTGTGGCAAGTTTGTCACCAATCTTCCGACAGCAGTCGGCTGACAGGCGAGGACAAAGGGCATGCAGGTGAGCGAGGTCCACAGCACAGCGTCAAGAGGGTGTTTCCATTTCCTCTTCCAAGCCTCAGTCTTCCTTTCAGTTAAGTAGGAAGGGCCAGTGCCCCTCGACCTTCCTGGTGAGTATGGTCTCCTTTTCCCCAGTGTAATCTAGGGCCTGAGTTGTGTTTGTTCACCTGAGTATGGATCTGTTCTGTTCGTTTTCTGAAGCTCAGTGTTTTCTCCCTGAGTTCCCCCTTCCTGGCCCTTTTCACTGTTCCTGTCAGTACCTGTCGGTTCCAGTTAGCAAACACTGACAGAACAGCAGAATACTCCCTTAAGATAACTTCATTAAATTTTCACAGCCTATTTATGAAGAAGGTAGATTATCCCCACATACAGTCCGAACCTGGAAGATCCTGTCTCAAAATCAAAATTACAAAGCACTGGAGATTTAGCTCAGCACTATTATCATAGCAAGGATGAGCCCAGTGTTTAATCCCTATTGCTACAAAGTGTAAATAAACACATAAAAAAAAGCTAGAATTCCACCTGAATTCAAGTTCATATACTGTAAACTACATGACTTACCAAGGCCAGTAACTCTGAAAAAATCTAAAGTTACATTGTAAATTTAAAAGCACTAGAAAACTTATCCCCACGCTATGTTCCAGTGGTGCTATGCCACTGGTCATTCTAACTGCTTCCCCCACTTCACATGTGCTCGCTAGTTTACTCATAATTCTCTCAAAATTCACAATATGCCCAGCCTTTTCTTATCCTAATATGTAATATGCATTTTTCAACATTGTATTTATTGTCAGAGTCACTGAGAATATTTGCTCCCTCCAAAAACCTGTGCAAAACGTAGGCTTCTTGCATGTATTAAGAACTTCTGTCCGGGTTTTCTTATCTGTGTGTTTAATGCTGAAGCCTTTTCCCTTAAGACACACTTCAAGCTCTCCAGTCCGTAGCCTTGTGAACCAAACCCCTTTGCTTCCCACTGCAAACAGCAAGGAATGCAGCATATAAAGAAATCTTTAGTCCTTTCTACAGTGTGAACTTGAAAAAGCTCCCTTCCTTACAACATCACCCCTTACTCAATTAACTCAAATATAGACACTGCCACAATTCCTGTCATATGTCCTAGTTTTTAATTATTTTGACTAAAATTTTATATCAAAAAGTGATTTTCCTAGCTTAGAGCTCTTAAATCTGAAGAGGCTCTCAGACTGCCTTTCCTCTTTTTGTATAGCATTATAAAGATTGTTCAGACATCCTGAAAGACCTGAACAGAGGGAAAACAAGGCCTGGCATGCTTCCACCCAGAAAGCCTGGTTCGTCCAAAGGGCTCCTAGCTCTCTTTAGTCCACTGTAGTAGTTTTGCTATGTCACTTTTTCACTAGCAACTGGTAAAAATAAAAGAAGTCAAGTATCTTGTATTTATGAGAAGTGCTTAGCTCTACTACAGAAATTCTGATCATATTTATGATGAAAGAAAAACTGTTTGCAGGGAAAGAGGCACTTTTTAAAGGACCTTCCATTTGCCAGTTAAATTTGTTAGTAATGCTAGAGCAGGGACAAGCTTTAGGATGTTTTCAAATTTGAGACAATATGCCTAGAAAGGTTAAGGATTGTACCCAGGATAACAGGCCCAGAGAAGGTACCAAATCCAGATTGTAATCAACTGTCTCGACTTACACTATCGTTGAACTTACTAAAATGTTACTGAAATACACCTCCTGGGCTTCTAGTCAGAAAGAAAGGTAAGAGTTCACTAGAGAAGGGTTTAATGAGGAATGGAGGATGTACAACAAATAATAGACCATTTCCTAAGGACATTGATGGATTTTATCTAGTTTATTCATCCAAAAAAGCATTTATGGAGCCCACTTAGTGTTTTAGTCCATTTTTCATGGTTATCATTAAATGCCTGAGGCAGTCAGGAAGAGGTTTATTCAGCTCACAGTTCTACAGATGCAAGCTATGGTGCTGGAATCACTCATCTCTCCCAAGAACCTTCTTGGCCAGTTCCTGATGCAGATGGAGCATAGATAAAGGAGGAATTGCATTTTAAAACAGGAGGTCAGAGGCAATTAGACACTGAGTCAGGGTGTGTCCCTGTTTGACCTAGACTGCTCAGAATGCCTCACCCCTAAAGCTCTCACCTCCCAGCATAGCCACCCTGAGGCCAACCCTTCAACGCAAAAACCTTCCATTGACAATGTGAAAACCGTACCTTTAATGTGCCAGGAAATGATCCAGATGTTGGTGACCTGGCTGTGAAGAGAACAGGCAGAAATCCTGCAACTTACTATGCAGGGGATCAGATAGGAATAGGAAATGCACACACAAGGTGTTAGATGCTGGCAGCGCGGGCTGAAGGTGGAGGAACAGAGGAAAGGTGAATAAGAATCCTTAGGTGTGTGTGGGGGAGGGGTCATTCAAAGGTTCGGCTGGAGGAGGAGACACAAACACAAAGGCTGAGAGGACATTGTTAATAGAGTAGGAGAAGGCCCAGATCTTCATATTCTACAAGTCTGAGTTGAGTTTAAGAAGAGCATAAGTAGAATGTATCATCTGAGATGCCTTTAGGAAGAGAGGTGAAGGCCAAATCCTGAACGAGTAGACTTGAGAGAAAAGAGAGGAGACGTACTAGATGCAGACTGTTTGCTAAGCCTGCAATCAGAGACACCGCAGATTGGCGGCTGAAACAGAAGTGAATTTTCAGTTCTTTGGGGCTGAACTTCCAAGCTCCCAGTGCTGCCATGTTTGGTTTCTCCAGGGACTTGTTCCCTCAGCCTGCAGATGGCCACCTCTGGTTGTGTCCTTGCATGGGGCACCTCTGTGCCTATGCCACTGGCGTCCTTCCACGTGTCCAGGTTCCTTGTCTTTTAATGAAACCATTCAGATTGCAACAGCACCCATGTGAATGGTTTTCTTTCACTTAACCATTGTTTTACAGGCCCTGTCTTCAAATATGGCCACACCTTGAGGTACCATAAGGGTTAGAGTTCCACTGTATGAATTCAGGGCAAACAAAATCCAGTTCATAACATAGCACACATAGACAACAATTTTAAAGAGATTTGAAGTACAAGGAGAAATTGGAATAGTGATCAAGTGTAATAAAAAACAGTGGTTTCTGATGTGCAACGTTTTGCCATGATAGAAATTGCCTTTCATGTTAAATGTTGCTATAGTTGATCCAGGATCTCCTAGGAGGGGAAAATTACTTAGTTCCATAAAAGAGTAGTTAGTATAACTCAATTATATTATGTGTAATTTGTTTTATATAGTCCTGCATAAGTTAAGCCTGGAAAAACTTTATTCAGAACATTTTAGTCCAATGTGTTCTCTCAAAGAATGTTCATGGAAGGGGAGAGGAAAGGAAGAGGAAGGAGATAGGAAGGGGAGAGGAAGCGGAGAGGAAGCAGAGAGGAAGCAGACACAGAGCCAAAGTCGTGCCTTCGTTGCTTGTCCGAACACAACCCGAAGAACGTTCCGTCAGTCTCCAAATATGCCAAGGTTTCCAAAACCAGTCAAGTTGCAACTCTGCAATAACTTCCACATGGGTCATGGAGCATTTGCCACAGGTGCATAATAGAGATTCACATTGTCAAAGATTTTTCTTGTTAATGTTTTATATGAGAAACTGAAGTTGCAAATGTGTTCCAGAATTCATGATTGATATTGTGGAATAGTAAATATTCAAAGGGAAATGGGGTTTAGGGGTAAGCAATGAGGGGAGAGAAAAAATTCTCAATGTGGAGTATAATTGTGATGTGTATATATAATGTACCAATAAATTAAATTAAATTTTTAAAAGTTCCTGCATATTAATAACACCTAACATAGAAGTCTCAATCCCAGTGAAAAATCAGTGTTATCTAGTAGGCTGTTGTGTTCCTATTGTTGCTACTGTGGTCTGGTAAATATTTCTGATTAAGTAAACCAAAATCTCAAACTGGACATGTAGTTTCCATGAACCACTAGAACAGATAACTATTGTGGGAAGCACTCCCTGACTATTCTTCCACTTAATAATCTCACCTTTTGGGAAAGGTAGACTCTTTTATTATAATTCCATACATTAGGCATGCAAATGCTCGCCCTTAGGAAAACCATTCTGTTTCTGTATGTGGATAATCTCTCCAATAGAATGCCCCATTCTTTCTTTCCTACTGTCAATGGATGAGGTTCAAAGAAGTGCATAGAGAAACAGAGGTCTCATTCATTTGACTTACATGAATATTATGGGTTCTCTGACCTTATGTCACAGAAAAGAATTATGGGATATGTCAGTGAAAGGTACTAGAAAGGTTCGTTACGCAAAACTGAAGAAGTACACATTTGGAATAGTGTGGTACATTATGGTCTAGAGTTTGGAACTCTTACATGCTCTTAGAATGTCTTTATAGGATGGTTACTACTTGCATCAATCTATGCTTTTGGACTACAATAGAAAGTAGACCAGTGGCAGGTGTTTGAAGTTTAGTGATTAGGGACCCACTTAAAGTTGCTTCCCTACAGGTTGAAGAACATGGGAGGAAGAGCAATTTACCTGTGAAAAGCACAGGCCCAGGGCCAACGTGACAGACTTGTATCTTCAAGATTCTTAGGAATTTTTGGAAGTGAGTTTCCTAGAACAGAAACAGATATTGTATCACTGGGTAATTTTGTGTCCTCAATCTTCACTTTTTCTTAAAATTGTGACATCCTGGTCTCCTTTCTACTGCATACAGTCTCAGACAAACCAGTATAATCTGAATTAACCTAATAAAATGAACACCTTTGGTATTTCTGTTACAGACAAATAACTTTACTGAGAATACTTTATCCCACCATTAAACTTAAAATTCTTCTTAGAATGGGCAAAACGACTAAGTAGCCATCATATCACTTTTTTGTGTTGTTGCTTTGAAAATATTTCTCTTGTATGCATATTTTTTACAAAGAGCCTAGTAAAGGGGAAATAGTTACTCCTGACCCTAGCTGACATCACCTTATAAGGAAAGCAAATCTGAAGACTAGGAGAGGAGGTGGCACATGAGACATTGAGTGGCCAGCTGAGGACCACGACCCCCTGGGTGCGCCCAGTGTGATGGTGAATGCACTCGGGAGGTGGAGGCATGAGGGTCGCCCGAGTTTGAGGCCTCACTAAGCCATATAGCAAGACCCTGTCTTCAAATCCCACCCCCCAAAATATGGCTGAAACAGAAAGATCTACAATGTCAAAGAGAAGCCTGGAAAAAGCAAGAAACAAAAACAAATCTGCCAAATTTGAAAACTTGCTAAGGACTCAAATAACTTTAATTCTATAATTGGGGTTGGACTACCTTAAAATATTACTACTGTAGGAGATCAGAATATGCCACCCCAAAATATGACTGTAAGAGACCAGAATATGCTATTCCAAATATGCCTCTTTTGCAGAAATATTATTTTGAGCTGACTATTTTGAGAAACAGACACAGAATAAGCTCCAAAAGCAGACTAGAAGCTACCCTTCTTAAGGAAAATTTACATTTATAAAGGAAATCTCCATTTGAAAGAGGATGGCTATAGATCACAGAATAATCCTATCAATGGAGAAAGCACTGAATTAAACCTGTTAACAAACTTTACCCTGTTCACATCCTGTTTTTGTTAGTCTTCCCAGAGCCACCCCCATCACATCTGTCCTTTTCTAATGTAACTGAACATGTGTTTAAGCCTGAATTCCAAGTCACCTCTTTGAACCACCTCTTTCTCTGAGTATCCCCTACGTTTAGATGATGTACCTGTGTTAATAAACTTCTGTTTGCTTCTTCTTCTCAACTATCTTTTGTTATAGGGCCCCAGATAAGAGTTTACAACAATAGAGGAAGAATTATCTTTGTCTTCCACATCACTTATTTATTAATGATATGTTAGCATTTACCATTAGCCAAATGTAGGCTCAATTTCTTCTCTTTCCCAAGATCTCAATGAGAAAACATATGTATAGTATTCACTACTACTTTCTAATGTGTGGACTCTATTTGAAACTTAAAATCTGTTTTTAAAAGCTGCACACGCCTTTAAAAGTCAATTCATGAGTTTGCCAACCTTCTACTTCTTACCTTAGATTGGGGTGTGAATCCCCTGGATAAACATTAAATGTGTTACACCCTAAACTATTTGAATCTCTTTCTTTAAACTGCTTATTTTGATTGATAGTATCTGTTGAAAATGTCTCTGGATTTAAAGGAACTTTCCTTCTACTTTTTGAATATTGGACAATTTGAATTTAAATCTACAAAACTGTCAGACAGTTGACAGATTCCCATGAGAAAAGGCACATACATTTTATACACACAGAAGCATGGTTGCCTCATAAATTATAAGAATCAAGGAAGAGCCATGCGGCTACAGTTTAACTAGCATTTTGAGGGGCAAAAAGGAACAGGGACTTGGAGCTTCCTGTGGGGAGATGATGGCAGAATCTCTAAGAGGGTGAGAAGAGGATTTGCATGATGAACAAAGGTTGCCTCAATGCAGGTAAAGTCTCTGCAGAGAAGGTCTTCAGGGGAATAAATGCTGTAGAGTTTTTATTTCCTGTTCATTAATCTTTTCTACTGTGTGAGGCCTTCAGGGAAGGGATTCTTGACAATGGCATTTCTTCTAGAAGAACTTCCTTTATCCAGATAAAAGACCCTCAGAAGTTGCCTTTTCCTGTTATTCAAATACTAACAATGGGTGAGAGAAATGGGAGCAGACAAGAGAGAGAGCCCTGGGTTACTCTTTCATTAAAGATGCTACTGGAATCCCAAAGAGCATGGTCTGGGAGAGTCCCAATGCAATTCTCCCCAGATAGCAAACAAACAAACAAACAAACAAACAAACAAACAAACAAAGATGGTGAAAAGCAGAAAAGGAATTTATTTGGCATGGCCATACTGGGAACACAAGGAGGGCCCTGTGTTATGATCCTTGTCTTCAGGGGTACTGATGATGGCCATAGGATCATACAGAGGAAATGTTAGATCGAGAGGCAAGAGGTATGCATAACTAGATGGTGTTGGTCAAGCTGTAGTCTTGTTGGTCATTATCTTGAATTGGGTTCTGAGGTCCAGAGAAGTTAGAAAAACCTGTTATCACTACAGGAGACAATTTGGTTACTGTCCTATAATATTGTTCTTGCCTAGTCAGGGACACCCTCAGTTTCCATCATGGGGTAATTGCTCCCTCTTTCAGGCATGGCCTCTTCAAGGGATTTTCTGTCTGTAATGCTTACTGTTCTTGCAATCTTGAAAATACCTCAGTTACTCAACGCTTTCAGTCTTGAAGGCGGGGGTGGTGGTGGTGGTAGAGGTTAGGTAGACACAGGGGTGCACAGCCTTGTATTATCAGGTTTTGGCCAAAACTCTTAAATGGTTAAGTTGTCTGCATGCAGAACCAACCGTGAAACTTGTATAACGTTTAAGATAATAGAGGCATATTAAAGGAAAGCAGAGATGCCGAGCTTTTCTTCTCTTGTTAGTTACCTCCAGGCATTTTCATGTCCAAATGAAGAGCTAGTGCTTTAGGTAGATGTAGCCTCTTAGTCCGTATAACAAATACTCAGCATGTAAGATTATCACATTTGGAAGTATTGTTTTCTGACCCAAACACCCCCAAGTAAAGAGTAGAAATAAATCCTCTTTTTTTGATGCTCAGAAAATGATACCCCATAGTAGGGCACCTGGGCATGCTGAGTATAGTCACTTAAAGGAAACTGGGAAACCTCAGAAGTGGCCTTGAAACAATAGTTCTCTTTGACCTCCTACCCTGAATTCCAAGCATCTTTCTACACAAGAAGCTAATCACAGCAAGCAAATTCTTCTTCCCATGATGGGCCGTAGGAAGCAAAAATACCACTGTAACATTTTCTTACCATTATGTGTAGGAGAAAACACATAATGTGTCAGAGAAAAGTTCTCTGACCTCATTTATGAGCTGGTAAGATCCTAAGACCCTCATTTCAGAAACATTATGTTCTATACCCACAAGGGGAAGATGTTACACAGAAAACCCATGAAGAATCTGATCAGGGCAGCATCCTTGGGTTTCCCCTCAGTCTATTACTGTTGGATCTTATTTTTTGGTCTGGTCATATTTTTCTGAGGCTGTCTATTCTTCAGCAAATGTAAGTATGGAAATAGCTTTCTCTCCTCTTGGCCCTTCATTTTTGCATCGTTACTGGTCAAGTAAAACTGACTGAATAAATGTGTTGTGTTTTTCTCTTGGTAGCTTGACTTTTGTTTTAATAGTGTGGACTATGAACTTCATGGTAGAAAGGAAAAAATGTTACATCATTCTACTGTTACACTATAAAAAATGAAGGGTATGATCATTAATGAGAAACAGATGAAGGAATAAACTGCAAATTAGAATGGGCTACAGAGAAAGACAACCACTTAAGATCAGATTATGTTGTTGACAAAGTCAGAAACCACTATAGGGACAGAGGACAAACAAGTCCTGGGCTCTTAACCTGTTACTCATTAAAAGCGTGATTTGTGTTTTCCCCTGGTGCAGTCAAGGAATTAAAAGCTGTTTTTGCTAAGAAAAAAAACAAAGACTCCTCACATGGGCCTATATTTGCATCATCAGTAAATAAAAGTAGAACAAAGCTCGACCTTCATTTATCTTTGAATCAGATCCACGCTCAGCTCAATATATGTGTGTTATTCAATATAAGGAGTGTTCTTCTAAAAGTTAGCAAAACAAAGTTGATTAGTCCTAAATTTACATAACCTGTCGCACCCTATATTGACACAGAGGACATCAAGGTAAGAGATATATGGGAACATTCAGTACCTCAGGAAGACTCCAGGATCGCCCTAAACCTTCAGTGCCAGCAAAGCTCCACAGGACTGAGGCTGCTCCCAGAAGAAACAGTCATCTCGTGGAGACTGCATTGCCCCCTCGAGCCACCAGAACTTCTTTGGGAGCCATTTTATAAAATTAGAACAGAGATAATGATCAACTGTACTCTAGCTCACTGCAGCCAACGCACAAAGGCGGGTTTCTGTCGTTACTGAGCCAGTCTAACCCTCTTCTCAGAGCTGTGATACCTTCACTCTCTTAAATTGAAGTCTCTTCTCCACTTTCTCCCAATTTCTCACTTTGCCTAATAAATCTGTCTAGGCCCGACTGACCCCTGACGTATCCCAAAGTGCTTTTCTTGATTGGAGTTGCAGAAATTATTCTGTGTGCATAAGAGAGGGTGGATTGTAGACCCCTGTCTCCTCTCTGAGGGACTCCTTCCATCCTGCCTAGTGACAGGAGAAGTTAAGTGATGTGACAAATGCCAGTTCCTAGCAAGGCAAGCACAATAATCAGGGGTCAACATTCCTTTTCCAAACTTTGTGCTGTTTCAGTCATATGGTGAGCAGTTTTGTCCTCTCTGCATCTCAATGAGAGTTATTAAAGGAATATATCAGTTGATAGAAAAAACAGGCTAAACATTCTTTCTCCAAAAATCAAAACCCCATGACATTCATTTTTTGAAAAAAAAAGGGGGGGGGGCATAGTGCAGTAAAAAGTGAAACTGGGTTCTTTATCCTTTACTTCAGCTCTTCTTAGTAGTTTAATGGCAGAAGGTGAAACAACTTAGTGAGCAAATAAAGCTCATCTTTTAACAACTAGATTCCCTCTTCCTTCCTAGCCAAAATCCAAAGGCCTCAGGTTTTGACTAATTAATTCAGTTGTTTGTTTTGTGCAGCAAATCAGTGTTGTCAATAAGCAACATCTAATATTTGATCAGGACAAGAGAAAAGGATCCCTACAAGGATGCACTCCATTCAGCGGAGATGCGTGGGTCTTGCTTGGGCAGTGTTTTCACATTGTAAATCTGCTTGTGCACACGGCTGGTGGAGCACACATCATGATAAATTCTCTCTATTAAATACACTTAGGGTTTGGGAACCTTGAATTTTGCCACCTGGAAAGAGACTCCCTGCTTTCCCCTCCCCCCTCCTCTCTGTCTTTTGTGCAACATCTCACTACCCTGGGTTTTAACACATGTGAAAAATGAATTATATTAGTTTTTCCCATTTGATGAGCAAAAACACTCAGTTATTCAGACTATGAGACCTGGGAAAGGCACAAGTTTAACAATTCTCGTCCCTATAGTAAGTATAAAGAGGGGACAGTTTTCTCAAGTAATACTCTACCATTTCTCATTCTCTAACATAGGGACCTTAGGTGTGAGAGGTTTGCAGCTGAAGACTGTTAATTATCATTCTAGGTGATCATTTGCATTTATATAGCACCTTTTATAGGATCAAATCAAATCATTAAATCTATTATACTAATGAATGCAAAGCAGCAAGTGCTATTGCCTCCGTGTGTGGTGGGGCAGGGAGGGTCTCAGAGGAGCCAAAAGGGAGCCAATTAAGTTCAGGTCCCTGAAGCACTTCCTGAGACTCTCACGGCTCCCAGGGAGCACTAGGGACAGGACAGAATTCCTTCAACACTCTGATGAAGTAATTACGGAGCCTAATAGGTTGAAAATTTATTTTCCAAGATTGTTTATAGTCACTCATTTTCCATTTGTCTCAGAGAAAGCCTGAGTTCTGGCTTGTAGCTAAAGGGGCAGAGCAGTCCATTTTTGTAAATATTTGTTCTCATCAACAGATCCCCGGAGCCTATGCGTCGCCCCTCCCCCATTCTGTCAGAAGCACGTTGCTCCTGAGATGAAAGGGTTACAGGCATTTTGCTCCATCAAACCCACTAACTTGCAAGTCTTTAAAATTGCAGACTCTCAAGATTAAAGATGGCATTAAGGCCAGCTATTTTGATCTTTCCTGAATTTCTTCAGTGCTTCCCTAGCAACAGGTCTTCTAGTTTATATTTCATGGCAGATGTACAAAATTGATGAGAAAAGCATCTAGAAAAGATAGGAATGTCTCTCAGCTTTTTAGCAACAGTCTCCTCTCTCTCTTTTGCATCTATATGAGCTTTTCCATCACTGGGACACAATACTTGACACCCACAAATTATAGAAGGAGACTCATAGTTTCAGATGGCCCGGTCCATGGTCTGCCAGCTCTGAGGCAGAAATATGGAGGAAACGTGGGATGGAGCAAAGCTGCTTAGTTCAAGGTGGCTGGTAGACAGAGCAGGAAAACAGAGCCAGAGAGTAAAGGACCAAGGACCAGATTAAACACATGAGGTTATGTCTCCATGACCCACTCAGACACACTCAGGAGTAGGGTTTACTAGTCTCCTGGGTGTTTCTTTATCTAGTCAAGTTGACTGATCATGATTAATGATGGCAGACCTTGTCACTGCCACACTGAAGTTAGTGGCAAGCAAGGTGAGCAAGGACACTGTCCTCAAGCACCTTTACCACGTCCTTTTCTTCCATGCTATTAGGACTCCAAAGCAGTTTGAGAAGAATGAACATCACGTCTGAAATGCTGTCAAAGTCTATTTGCAAATATACTCCAAACATTCCAACAAACACATTCTCTTGAAGGAAAGAGTAATTTTCTCTGTGACTTAAAATGTTAAATTCTAAGGCTCTCCATTCAACCTTGGCTTATCTATTATAAACTGTCTTTAAATTTATTCATCATGTCTTAGGTTACTTCCAAATACTCTGTGATAACCGCGGTTCTCTCCTAGCTTATAGAGAGGAATAATATTTGTTTACTTTTTTCCTGGCCTCAAGCATGGTGGCACAGGCAGACAGACATATGAAAATAATTTCTGAATAGAAGTCCTTCAAGAAACAACTTCATGTGTCTTCTGCAGCCTTCTGTTCAAAAACAAGCCCTGAAATTTTTTAAATAAGCAATTAATAAATACACTGATAGGGTTTTCAAAATAAGTGATTTGTTCACTTGGCATGTAAGAATGCTGAGTTTTTCAAAGCCAAAGATCTATTAGGAGACAAACTTCAACATGAAACCCTGAGGTCACTTAGAGAGAAGAAACATAAAAACTTTTACATTCTCAGATCCGTTTTTCCTTTCTCTCTTTCTCTTTCTGTCTGTCTCTCTCTCTCTCTTTGGTCAAAATATTGTGCCTCCAACTATATTTGGGAATTGGAATCAGATAATGTGCACTCCTATACCAACATTTCTATCACCTCCTACCCCAGGTGGTGCTTTGAGGCTCCCTGGTATCTTCTAAGCAATCAAGAACAATTAAATGATTATTGTTCTGGTCCTGTGCTCCTTTTCTGCCTGTCATATTAAGATGATGAGTGCTTTAGTATTTCTCCCAGGGCAATTTCTCCCTAAACAGCTCTGTGGAATTGTCAGAAAGATAAGATGAAGAGGCCAGAAAAATAGAGAGAGAGAGGCTGGTTTTCAGGTTGGGTGTGTCAGAATCTCCAAGAGTAAGGACTTGGTCTTGTTGGGTTTCAAAACACAATGTTCTAAAATAAAAGCATGTTAGTATACTGAGCATACAAGACTGAAGGAAACTGACAAAACCACAGAAGCCAGAAAGATGCTCACTGACCTTTTCCAGCCTCTCAACCCTGAAGCAAGTCATACACGATTCTCACACCCACTTTCCCTGATGGTAGATCAGAAGAGCTCCATTCCAGGGGCTCTGCCCTTCCATGAGATGCCAAAGACTCTGAACGAACAGGCCTTGCTGAGTACCCCCTCTCCATCCTGTTACCTTTATGGGGTACAGCTGTCTCCACTCGCTAGAGGCATGACAGCTCCTAGGAAATTTCCCGTGGGCCTTTGGATCTTCATTTCTGAAGATTCTTACCTCACATAAAACAGATTAAGTACCTTTGCCTGCTTTTTTCTTGTCAATCTGTTTTACAAATCATATATATGTATATATATATATATATATATATGTATGTATGTATGTATGTATATTGTCAATGTTTACTAAGTTGGATGTTTAATGAGAACACTAGGAGCCTTTAATTTTGCTTTCAGGAATTATACAAATACAATCAATATACATAGCCAGTGGCATCCATCTCAATGCCATTTCTCAAACAACCTAAAACATTTGCTAAATGGAAACGCATGTAATGGAGGGAGGTTCCTGTGGAGACTCTTCCAGGTTCTCAATGTCTAAATGAAGGGCTGGACCAGACAAAGAAAAGACAGTGAAAGTGGAAAAGAAGAAAGGAACTAGGCCCATGAAAATGTTCGGAGTGGGCCCAGAGGATAAGGGAAAGGGATCTTTGTATCCAAAATTCCTGGGTGCTCTCTCTTTCATCGGAATGTTGTCCTATGAAACACCACTTCCCATCATGCTATGTTTAAATTGTCCTATCTAAAGACTCACTTGGCTTCCCATTACATATAAATGAGGATCAAAAATAGTGTTTTCTGGTCTGTTGTGTCCACATGAAGATACCTGGGAAAAAAAGCATCTTCTGTTTGGTCTTGAGAATAGCACCAGATTCCAATGAAGGGTGGAAATCAGCAAGTTTCTGATGGGTCCAAAGTGGCACTTTTCTGGCTGGTTCTGTGTACAGTGATGATGGTGTCACTGCATTAGGAATGTCCCTTCCTGTGAGTGTTCCTCACCAGTCACCCTGTCTTATTTCGGTCCCGAGGAATGTGTCACAAACTTGGAAACTGACCTTGTCATTTTCCATTTGTTCCCATAGGTTGCCACCGCTTTCATACTGCAGCCTTCATCGTGCTTTTGTTGATTTCTTTTCAGCCAAATTCCCCTGATTTTTTCCTTTTTCTTTTGAAAATCTCTCTTGTTCCCATTCTTGGTCTTTACCTTCTGGTTCTGTGCTATCTTTTAGATGCAGAAAGGGTGTAATCCAATTTGACTCTTAGCCTCCAGCCTCAGTGACTGGTTCAGGAGGTAACACTTGATTGGAGCAACCCAATCAGAGTTAACCCTGGGGGTGTCAAGTAACTGCACTTAACAGTGAGGCTGCCCACAGTTTCAAACTGTCTCCTCCATGACCCCTGCAGGTCATGTCTTCAATGCCTTAAGGTCACCTCAGAATGCCTTGGAGTAAATAGAATAGATGGATGGATCAAAGCAAAGTGGGGAGGGAGTAAATGCCAAGCCCTTGAGTAAGAACTGTGCACCAGAGACGCCCTGCTGGCGTGGGGGTGGGTAGCTAGATAAGACTTATAATGGGAACAGAAGTTTTAGAGGACCAGCTGCATCTCAACTGTATAAATTCCTTTAGACCTGGGCAGTAGTATCTGAAGTAGACCCTGCTCTCTTTCAGTGCAAAGCCACTGGAGAGTTTAAGCCAAAAGGCGATGTGTCTAAGCTTAAAGGAAGGCATTCTGAGTTTTGCCATTATAAGAGACTTTCCATAGATACCTCAAACTCACTGTAAATTTAAAAAATAAAAGAGGTGTATTCATAAATGTCACTCAGGATGTTTGTTTGTAAAATCCCTAGCATGTCCTCGTTTTCATCATTAATTTAATGAGGTTAACAGCCAATGGCTGTTAATTGCAATAATGCTTAAGGCAGAAATAGTGCTCAGCACACTTAGTTCTCATTGAGCCTGGCCCTGGCCCTGAAGACAAGAAGACAGAAGCAAGAGGATTCCGAGATCCATCAAAGCTCACTGAGCACCCCAGAGACAGACAGCTAGAACAACTGTGCAAATCAGTCCAGCCTTTGACTTTGTTGCCAGAAAGGATTCAGCCAGCAACACCCTGGAAACCCCACAAAAACCTGCAGGCAGGATGGACTTTTAAATCTCTCTTCATGTTCAACACTGATTTCTTTGCTCCTGGATTTAACTAACATGCTCTTTGTGGAGCACATCTGCAGGAAAAAAAATTTGTAAGAGAAGGACTTTTGAGTGTAAGTTACTCTCAGATTTCCAACTCACAGATACCAACACTTTCTGTAAACCCAGCGCGGCCTAGGTGCAGCAGGAGCCCGTGGAACACCCTCAACCTTACTCAAAGCCTCCTTCTGTCTTTCAATCATATGCAAGTGAATATGACCAAATGAAGGAGGCAGAGGTCCTTGGGATTACATGCATTTTAATGACTTTTTATTTAAGAGAAAATTATTTAGTACTTAATATATTCTGCATAGCATACAAATTATGAGATGTTACAGAAACCTAACAAGGGCAGGTGGGAGCACTTTCCAGAGATGTCAAAGCTTGACTTGGCCCTTGAGAGACATGTAAGAGATAGCCACGAGGCAAGGATGGGAGAGAAAGACCAGAGAAAGCAGAAGCTCCGGGAGGAAATGTCAAGAAAAAGCCTGTGCAATTTCAAAGATCTTAAAAAAGATGGAAAGAGAAGGAATTATATTTAGACCTTCAATCCCTGCAATCAGTGAATGAAGTGTACAGGTAATAGGCTGGCTCTGAAAACACAAGACATGAATAGAAACAAGTATAATTAGAAGTTTGTGGAGGTTAATAAACTATCCAATAAAGCAAAGTGGCATCCACTCTATGTCTAGTGTATTCCAACATTTATTTTTAGACTTTTGAGTTCAGCCCAACAGTTTAAAAATATTGTAATTTGCTTTATCCCTATACTATTTTGAATCAGCCAACATAGGATTGCTGCTTTTATCTGCCTGCTTCAGAATAGTACTGGAATGAAGCAAGTTATATTTTTTAATTGGTGGACATACATATATATACATATGTCCATAGATGCATATGTATGTGTGAGTATGGATACTTACACAGAAAATAACAAGATAAGGTGGAGTAAAGAGGTCAGAGGATAAATCACTGGTAGCATTTGTGAAGTGCTTAGTGGTCTGTGGTCACATAAGTTGAAAGATAGCACTTCAAGGTTACCTGCCATGGGAAGAGGGTTGGCATGCTTCTTCTAGCTTCTGTATCTTTGGACCTACTGGGCTTTCCCAAGGCCATGTTCGCCATGAGCTGCTCGTCTTGGTGTAAGTAACAGAGCTGGACTGATCCTGCCGACACAGGACTCTTAGCTGGGTAATCTCAGGGACTGAAGACCACAGCATAGTCTGAATTTCTTAGTAACCAACCCTTATTCCTCCTTTCTTCTCATTCCATTCTGCTTCAGACCCCTGCGCCAGGGTATGAAGAATCTCTTTTGCTCTTTTTCGCTCTCTCTTTTATCTGTGCAAGCATGGCTCCCAGTAAATCATTTGTATAACTGATTTTATTTTGACCTTTTCATGGAGGACTCTGATGCAAAATCCTTACTTTCTAGGGAAGTTGGACAAAACAGGTTTTTAAAAATCTTAAGGTGCTGAAAAATGACCATAGAACAAAATGTGGGGGTTTTAAAAGCTGGTGTCTCTTGGCACACTTGATTTGCAGTTCTCCCATGATTGATGATATTGAGTCTTTTTCATACATTTGTTAGTCTCCTCATATATCTTCTCTTTTTTTAAGTTACCCATTTTTTAATTCATGGTTTTATTTAGTGTATCTCAATTTTTTGGTGATAAGCTTGTAAAACTAGCAAGTTGCATTTTTAACTACTTATTTTTATTTCCATTGGTGCATGCTTGCAGTACATACTGATTACATTCCTCTTGGGAAGTTGATAAATGTACATAACATATCTTAATACTTTTGTCCTGTCCTCTCCTCCCCACCCTTCCCTTCTTCCTGTCTTTTGGTTCCAATCCATTTTGCAAAAGATAGCTCCCTATTTCCTGTTATCTATCTTTTATTTTACTTTTTATTTATATTTTGGTTTTCTCATATAAAAGAAATCATGCCATATTTAACTGATTTCTTTCATTTAACATTATGATCTCCAGGTGTGTTCATTTCCCTACAAATTAGTTAAATTTATCCTTCTGTATGGCAGCTGTATATAAATACCACATTTTTTTTATTCTTTTTTTTTTTTTGATGGGTACGTAGGACACTTTTGAGAAATGTCTGTTAGATCTTTAGTGCCTCTCACTCGGCCTTCGTAGTAATGGGGAATGAACTCAGGTTCTTTTCACTGGGCTATAGCTTCGTCCCTTTGAAAAACATTTTTGTTTTGATGACTATATAAATCAGAAGGTCCAGGCAGGCTTAGATGTACTATCTTCTTGCCTCAGTCTTCCAGAATGCCATATTGTAAGCATGAACCACCACCATGCCAGGCTTTCTAACTCCTTTTAAATTGGGTTATTTGTTCTTGTGCTATCAAGATGTTTGAGTTTCTTATGTATTTTGGATAACAACCTTTTATCAAATGTTCATTTTGAAAATATTTTCATCCGTCATATAAGTTGTCTTTTTGGTCTGTTGATTGTTTCATCTGATGTGCAGGAGCTTTTATAACCGATGCAGCTTCATTCGTTAAGTCTTGTTTTTGTTATGTAGGCATTCAAGTTTGGATCTGGTGTCCTAAAATATCTTCCTTCTGCTTTTTAAAAGAGCAGTTTCAAGGCTGGGGATTTAACTTAAGTGATACCATGCCTAGCTGGCAAGCACAAGGGCCTAAGTTTGATCCCCGTTACCACACACACACACACACACACACACAAAGCAGTTTCATACATTTAGTCTTACATGCAACTCTCTAATCAACTTTCAGTATATATTATTAGGAAGTGAAAGATGTTGCACAATACAAAATAACACACAAAAATCAGCAGCATTTCTATGTCCTAATAGTGAGTTCTCAGCAGAGAGAAATCAAGACAGCAGCACCAGTTATAATAGCTATAAAAGTAAAAATACTTAAGAATAAATTTTAACCAGAGAAGTGGAAGGTTTCTATAATGAAAATGCCTAAACATGGGTGAAAGAATCTGAAAAGGAGATTAAACAAATGAAAAGATGTCCCGCATTCACAGACCGAGGAGCTACTACTGTTACAATGAGCACACTTACATTTCGATACAATCATGTCTGTTTCGCTAACGGGAAATGTCCGTCCTGGTCCTCATATAACACAGAGTTCCGGCTACTGGTGCAGCTCAGGTTTCAAGCCGCGCTCCGCATGCGCGAGGCTCCACGTTTGGTCTCATGAGCCAAATGAAAAAGAAATGGGGTTTAAAGTGGCCTTGACCTCGGACAGTTTCTCATAAATGAACTGTTTAGGAAAACTAAAACCAACGTAAAGAATATAGAAATTCTGGCTAATCTGAATGACAGAGTGGATTTCCTTTTATACATAACTTAAACAGTAAATTCATAAATTACCAAGCTTTCATGGCATGTCTTGAAACAGACAACAAAAATAATATTATTTTCAGAAGTAGAACATCTAAGTCCATTATTGTCTGACTACAAGGCAATAAAACTCTAAAACTAAGTCACTGAAAAAAACTATTTTAACAAAAATTGCAAAAGCATTAGAAATTGGGGTATTAGTTTTCATTATGGACTACAATGAATTTTTGATGCTCTAAAATAAGAACATACAAATCACAGAAATTAACATAATGGGAAATATTTGAATTGAGGCTATGAAAATATTTTCTTAGCATAAAGCTGGTGAGATAAAGCAACCTCAAAAGTAGATCATTTTAATAATTTGGACATCATAAAATTTAAGGGAAACCTAAGAAACACATTTATAGTAGGTTTCACAAAATAGCATTTCTAGCTATATATATATATATATATATATATATATATATATATATATATATGCATATATATTTCCAGATAACTATAAGGGACCCAGTTTTCTTTTTTGCAAATATGATTCCTACTTATTTTGTCACTGAGTTTTTATTGACTTTATCTTAAGACTACTTTCTGAACAAAATTCTTCTTGTTTTAGAAGTAGGATACACAAGTTAAATAGATCCTTCTGATAAAATAGACCCATGATAAGGTTCCTGGGAAAGTGAGCTAGCTTCTGACCTACATTCTACATTTAAGGTAGATGGTTGTGTTTTTTTACATAGTCTCTATATGAGTTTGTAGCCAATATAAAAGATTTTATCCTATGCACCAGCATCGTTTTCTGATAGAATTTATTTCTTATAGTTATGCATATTAACATTTCATCATGAGTCTAACATTTTGATGCAGTTTTGTATAATTATGAAATAACTCAGGTACAAGAATTAAGGTACTCAGAAATGAGTATTTTTCAAGACTGAATAAAGTACTATTGCTGAAAGGTGGCAACTCCAAAGCTTACCACTTGGCTTCATATGCCTGTTCCATCAGGTAACCACCACCTGACTTGAGCAAGTGTCTTTCCCTGCACCCAGGCCTGGATAAATTAATTGATGAGCTTATATATTTTGTAAATTATTTGTATTTCACACATTATATTATTGTAATACATATTTATTATAATTTATTATATTTTACCTTATGTGTAATGTATATTTTATAATACAAACCCCATATTTATATATCAAATAATTTGTTTACACATAGTTTATACATATAATCTAGTATTACATGCATGTAAAACTAGAACCAGGACTACAGAAAAATACTTCTATTATTTGTGTGAATTAACCAATTAGCCTTGCTCTGAAATATTTAAAAATACTGTCTTACACTCAATTATAACATAGAAATACATTTAAAGTTTAATAGAAATTAAGGACACTAAACAAAAATATGACAAGATACTATATTTTGTTATAAATTATCAAATTTTTAAATATAATCGTTTGAGAAAACATAGACACTTGAGAGCCAGCTATGGTGAGCAGCCTGTAATCCCTACACTTCATAAGCTGAGGTAGGAGGATCACTGCAAGTTCAAGGCCAAGTTCAACTGTACAGCAAGATCTTGTTTCCAAAAATAAGTATATTCATGTATTGTTGACATTAGTACAAATAAACTTTTCTAGGCAACATTTTCTTTGAAAGTCTTCAAGTTATCCATATGTCATCTACTTATTGTGCTTCTCAAATAGATGCTATTAAGATAACTAGAAATGCTGATGAAAACATTTGCACCAGATGCACTTATAACATCACTATTTTTAGACTCAATAGAAATAGACATAAATTTCCAACAGTGCTGCATAAACTTTATTTATGAAATAAAGTTTATCTCACCTTTAGATAACTATGTTACATGAACAACTGTATTCCCAAAACACAGTGTCATGGGAATCTAAATGTGTAATGTTAATTACAACAAATTGTAAATGATTACATTAACTATATGATTTTTTTTTTTGAGACAGGGTCTCGCTTGTAGTTCAGGCTGGCCCTGAGCTCACTATGTAGCCCAGGCAAGCCTCAAACTCAGCAATCCTCCTGTCTCTGCCTCCCAAGTGCTGGGATTACAGGCGTGAGCCACCACGCCTGGCACTGTGGTATGTGGTATGTGGTATTGATTGCTGGTGGGCGTGAGTCTCCATGCCCAGCATTGTTTGTGGTTACCGGGGATCAAACTCAGGACCTTGCGTTTGCGAGGCAGGCGCTGGAACCACTGAGCTAACCCTCCGGCCCAACTATATGATAATTTTAATATATAATCCATTACTATTAGTAATATATTCAGTGTACTCTTTATTTGCATTCTTTAATTTCTTTCTGAAGTTTCCAAAGTTCTCTTTTGTTCTTCTGGAATTGGTTAACTTTTTATTTATACTCTCTCCCTCTCTCACTCTCTTTATACTTTCGTTAAATTAATCATTTCTCAATTCATTGCACTTAATTGTGATTAATTCATTTTATTTTATATTTTCCATATCCTCTTCCAAGGTAGACATGTGAACATGGGAATTATACACATATGTAAGAAATTTATAGTTTAAAAAGTTTAGTAACAAAAGTGGCATTTCTTGAAAGTGGAAGAAAGCAGCACTCTGTAGAGTGACCGGGTGGGTAAGGAGTCTCACGGTGGCCTGATAAGGGAAAGGGGCATTTTGTGTCTGGAATTCCTGGATTGGCTTTTCCTTCATGCAAAGAAGGCACTGGGACAGCTTTGGGTCCAGATTTAGACTTGCTTGGGGTTATGCCATATGTAAATGAAAGAATGAAAATGGTACTTTTTTTGCTAAGCACCAGATTCAAATGAAGGGTAGAAAACATTGCTTTCTGATGGGTTCTGTGTACAGTGCTCAGGAGAATGGAGTCATTCCAGGTCCTGCTTTTTGCACATGTCCATTGGGTTTCTGTGACCTTGGACACCCTGCCCACTTTGCCATCCTGATTTCCCTAGCCCTACCCTCCTGCCTCATTTTCCCCTGAGAGAGATGTAGTCCCCATAATTCCTTATAGGATTCTAAAGGAGTAGAGAGCCCTCTTCTTACAACTGCTTCCTGGTGAGAAGCGATGAAGGCCTCACCTGCTGGGGGTTGCGTGGTCTCTGACTACCTTGGATATTAGGGGTTAGAGGCTGAGGTGGCAAAACCTGTCACAGCACTATGAGAAAAGCATTGGTGTCTGCATAATTCTTAAGAAGTGGTATAGTCTATTCCCCTTTACCTTCATGCATATTGCAATGATGTGAAAAGTAGGAGCACTTGATTCGGAGTCAAAGGACTGAGCCTGAAGTCTCTGTTCTTCCTCCTACCCTGCCCCCCCTTCTCAGAGCAGCCACGCCCATTTCCTGACAGTGAGTTCCGTCTCTCTGTCAGTCTGAGCAAGGAGAGAAGCGTGCTGGTGAGGAGGTGTAGAGAGACAATCTATATTCTTAAAACATTTTTTAATTCTTAAGGGCCCGATTTTACCCTTTCAGTAATAATGCCTTGTACAATAACTTATTTCATCGTGAAGAAATTTGGAGAAACAGTTTGCCTTTTTTTTTTAATCCTAGCTTTTAGCGATCTGTTTTACCCTCTGGTTACTAGACTTTGAAAATCCTTTAACTTCTTTGAATGTGCATTTTCACATTTGTTTAAAAAAAGGCAATGTTAAAGTCATAGCACAGAATGTTTGTCATCATCAGATGCTGAGCTTCTGGAGCAATTGTCTCATTATAGGACCTCAGTGGGGTCTTTCAGGGTAGAATCTAAAATATAGCCAAATAATAGAGCCAGGATTTCTTTGTGGGTGAATGATCTTTGTTTTAGTCTACATTGTTAACAAAATGTTCTATGGAGAATAACAATTCCTTACCAGGAAAAGAAAAGAAAGACAGAAGCAGCTTGTCTGAAACAACAACTAAATTTTACATTTCTTTGAGACCAAAGCATTCACATATACCCAAATGTTTTCTTTGCCAGCCAGACCCAGAGAAGCTCTCCTGAGTCAGCTGTTCACACACGATAGGAGGAACATTCCCATTCCTGTTGTGCTGACTGTAACATAAGCTTCTCCCCATACCATTTCACTCTTCTGCCTTCATTATTAAAGATATATTTGGATTCACTGAGAGCTGGATGGGCCCCAGGGAAATATTATATATCTAAATTTTCATAGTTCTTTCTTTAAAATGTGTCAGATTTTCATGGTTTAAGATGTTGTTTGAATGGACCTAAGGCCTCTTCAGGCCACCACAATCAGCTCCAAGTACCCGACATACTGGATCCTCACACACATACTGGAAATGGCACAAGAAAGATATATCTTTAGTTCATGTTATTGTACGGTGTGCATCATGGAATTCTCCTATTAGTAATTAACTTTTGTATTCCAATTAACATCTTTTTAAAAACAGAATTTCATGGAATGAGTAGCACCTTGAGTCCTTCTACATCATCTTTGAACGTTTCAGCTAGCTGCTGTAAATTTACCAGCAGCCCGAGACAGAGAATGATCTTAGGGAAACAGAGAACTTAGAGGTGGGTATGGAGCAGATAAAAAGATAAGGGAGGGATGAAGCACCGAGGAAATATTGGCTTCTACAGTAGCTTTGAGGGACTGGCTGGGAATTCCCTCCTTGCCATAAATGAACCTTGTGACTCAAGGTAAATTTATTGTTTTATGCAGTCATCTAGTTTGTTGAAAATACAAAGGAATCATTAGCTTATTCTCATAGTGTGCTTTCAAAAATTTTCTAACTACCAATATACTCTCTCTAGTTGTCTCAGTGTATCCTAGTCCTTTTGATTCACAAAGAATGAGTTGAGGTCTACCCTATGTATAAAGATGTATCTTGTCATGTTACCCACCAGGGACTCCATGATACTTTGAAATAAGCCAGAACTGATCTACAGGTCTGTCTTGGAATTTGAACTGTAGCTCTTTTCCAAATCTCAAGCATGCATTCTTCCATCATCATATTTTAAACTGGACAAGCCTCCACAACTATGTAATCCAACTCAAACAAATAAGAAAACAGACATCTCCCATTGTTTCTATTTCTTTGGAAATATAACTAATATGCTTATTCTTTGAAAAATATCAATAAGACTAGAAAATTTGAAATGAGAGAAAAGATAAAATTGTCAATATTAAGAGTGAAAGAAAAGTATCACTATAGAATATATAGGCATTAAAGCAGTAAGAGAATATTAAAAACTATTGACATAAAATTCAAAATCTCAGGTAAAATAGACAAATTCCGCAAAGCTACAACTTAATAAAAACATCTGAGAAGGAATAAATACACTGGATAGTACAATTTAAAGAAGAAACAGCAACTCTACATTATTGCTTTTAGAAAATAAAAGTAGGGATGAAACTTTTCAACTCACTGGAACCTAGTTTTGCCCAAATTCCAATATAAAATTCAAAATGACAAAAAAGCCATGATGAAAAGCAGTGCATATACAGTGCTTATGAATAAAAACACAAAAATCCCGAATAAGTATTAAAAAACTCAATACAACACACAATACCAATATTATTATTACAGACAGGTGGGATTTTTCCTCAGAACGGATGAGTAGTTGAAAAATCAATGTCCTACACCATTTTTATAGACTAATCAAGAAAAACCTCAGTCTCTTATAACTTGGTGTAGAAAATACTATCAATAAAATCCAATACCCAGGCCGGAGATTTAGCTCAGTGGTTCCGGCGCCTGCCTCGCAAGTGTAAGGTCCTGAGTTCGATCCCGGTAACCACATAGAATGCTGGGTGTGGTGACTCACGCCCACCAGCAATCAATACCACATGCCACAGTGCCGGGAGTGGTGGCTCACGCCTGTAATCCCAGCACTCAGGAGGCAGAGACAGGAGGATTGCTGAGTTCGAGGCTTGCCTGGGCTACATAGTGAGCTCAGGGCCAGCCTGAACTACAAAGCGAGACCCTGTCTCAAAAAAAAAAAAAAAATCCAATACCCATTCATGATTACTAACAACAAAGTAAAAGTACAAAGGAAAACATTTACTTGATAAAGTCCATACATTAGTTTCCATTACTGTGAAAGAATGCCTGATTTAATCAATTCTAAAACAGGAGAAGTTTATGTTGCTTCAGGGTTTGTGAGGAGAGAGTCCCTGAGAGGGGACCCTGTTGCTCTGAGCTGCAGCGGCTCAGAGCGTCTGGCCAGGCGAGCGCAGCATACAGACTGTTCACCTCCTGGAAAGTAGGAAAGAGCAGGGAGTCCCGAGCACCACCGGCCCTTTGAAGTGCACAGAGGAGGGATCTGAAACTTTTCGTTGGATTCCCCTGCTAAGGGCTTCACCAGCTCCCCACAGCAACCTGGGGGTGGAGCACATGGGCCCTTGGCCCGCGTTCCTTATCCACATCTTGGCGGTGCATTTGTAAGGAAGCTAACACTAAAGACACCGCTATCGGTTGAAACACTAAATCTGATTTTTTTTTTTTCCTCAGTTTGGCCAAAACGCAAGTATCTCCACTCTCAACTCTCCTGTTCAACGTTATACTGAACTTCCAAGACAGAAAATAAGGCGGGAAAAGAAACTGAAGATGTATAGATTGCCAAGAAAGAAAACAATGTGTGATATTTTGTAGAACACCCAGGAAGACTCCTAGAACTGCTAAGTGAAGTTTCCAAGTTGACACTATATAAGATAAATATACTATACAAGATAAATAAGCAACAGTTAGAGATATTTGTAACAATAATGGAAATTGAAATCTTAAATTTAAAAATAATGTCACTGGGGCTGGAGATTTAACTCAGTAATTCCAGTGCCTGCCTAGCAAGTGCAAGGTCCTGAGTTTGATCGCAGATAACCACATACAACAATACCGGATGTGGTGATTCACAGCCACCAGCAATCAGCACCACATACCACAGTGCTGAGCAAGGTGGCTCATGCCTGTCATTTCAGAACTTGGGAGGCAGAGGCAAGAGGATTGCTAAATTCGAGGCTTGTTTGGGCTACATAGTGAGCTCAGGGCCAGCCTGAATGACAAAGTGAGACCTTGTCTCAAAAACAAAACAAAACTATAATGTCACTGATAATAGCCTTATAAATATGAAATTTTAGATATAAATATAATAAGTATACATAGAAGGTACTGAAAAATATAGAACACTAAAGAAAACGATGAAAAAGACTGATAAAATAATAAAATATCTTATTTGTTCACGATTGAGGAAAGTCTATATAGTTAAGATTTTAATTCTCCTCAAGCAGATCTGTAGATTTAATAATCTGCAAATTTAATGCTTAGAAATATTTTTGTAGAGATAATATAATACTAGAATTTATAATGAAGGTCAAATGACTTGAATAGCCAAAAACATTTTAAAGGACCAACACATTTGAAAGAAGCACTTACCCAAATTGTGATCACTAACAATTGAGAGACTGTGATATTGGAAAAAGAACAAACCTAGATCATGGAATAGAATAAAAAGCACAGATATGGAGGCATAAAAACATTTTAATGTTTGACAAGGATGCAAAGACAATTTATTGCAGAATGCATAGTTTTTTCTATGAATGATATTAATGCTGGTGATTAATATCATAATAAACTTACAGGTAAAATAGATCAGCAGAAATAAAGACAGTATTTCAAGATAACACAAAGGTCGAATGATCAATTGAGTATAATAATCCTAAATATTTGTGCACTTGATTAGCACTGCTTCAAAGCATACAAAACAAAAACTTGCAAAATTAAAGTGAAAATAGAAAACTTCCTAACTGTAGTTGTAGATTTTAATATTCTCTGTGGATAGTTGGCAGAATAACACAAAGAAAATCAGCAAAGACATAGATCACTTTGGCAGCATACCACACAAAGCAGGACAGAATGCTTATTAGTTTCAAATGTACACTGAATGATAACCAAAGAGAAGATATGATGTACTATAAAGTAAGTTGTAATAAATTTCAGAAGGTTGAAATTTCACACAATATATTACCTAAAAAGCACAATGGGCAAGGATATTAAGATAGTTGCCAAAATAAAGCACTTAGAAGCACTCCCAATTTTTAGTAACTCCTTTTTAAAATAAATCATACACCAAAAAAATCACAAAAGAAATATAGTTACAGCTTCCTGATAAAAACATAAATCAAAATTTATAGGATAATATAAATCAGAGGCTTAAAATAAGTTATATCTTTAATTTTTTACATTAAAAAAGAAGAAAGCTATAAATTAATGATCATAACTTTTACCATAAAAAGACAGAAAGGGAATGTTGACGCCTAAATGAAAGAAAGAAGACAAAAAAAGTAAGAGCAGAAAAAAAGAAGCCTATTGCCACTGTGATACCAGAAAGTTTACTTTCCAACTCTCTCTAACCTCCTTAATAGCAATAAGTTATTCTTTTAAGTTAAAAAAAATTGGCCTTTGCCACATTTATAAAATTATATGGATGATTCTGGGATTTTAAAATAACGACTTATTAGATCAAAATAAATTTAGAGATATCATGGGAGATATACAGTAAAAACAGAAATAGTGATAGCAAAATAAAAACTCTGAGAGCAAACTGGAAAGGTAACATATGTCCCCTAAACTTACTACCATAAAACAATTTAGAATATGTAAGTATGCACCCTATTAGCCGTTACACTTTAGGTAGCCTCTGGAAAATTCCACCCACTGCCTAGAATAGGGCTAAAAGGTAAATAACACCTTGGAGTTATTACATAAATAGTAAAAGCCCTTAAAGGGTTTTGGGGCTATTCAGAGGCTTTTAGATCAAACTTTGATAACTTTTGGCTAATACCAGTTCTGGAAAAATTCTACAGGTAGAAAAATGCTGCATTATGATGTCCTAAAATAAATTTCCCAGTCCTAGTTTCTCCCTTTTTTCATGGTTAGAAATTCAGGGCTTTTCAATTCCACATTTAAGCAGAAAGATCCTTTTTAGTTCAGCAAAAAGACCTCTGTATTACAACCCTCCTTCAGAGGACGAGGCAGCTGAGGTGAAGGCTGACAGCAGCAGCAGCAGGAGGCGCCACCCGGAGCCCTTCAATCACACCGTTTTGAATCATTTGATCAGGCCCCTTTTGGGGCCCTTTATGTATCACTTTTATGGCTCCCTGTGTTCCATTTTGGGATTTTGTTTTTGTGTAATGCTGCCTGATGCTCTGTCTTCAGTTTCCTTGTCACACGAGGAAAGGCAGCCTTCCATCTGATAGGAAGCTAGAGATCGACACTTGCTCTCTGGGTTGGTTTGTTCGTCATTATCATTTCTGTTTTCCAGTACTGCAGGGGCTTTCCTGTCAACACCAACAACAAGGCATCCATACACTCTGCTCTTGCGCTTATTTTTCATGAATGTCAAAATCCAGAGTCTGATGCATCTCAGCCTATCACTTCAGGAGTGTTTCTTGGTCCATGCCTGACTTTTTTGGCTAACTGAACTTTGGTTAGACTTGGCTAAAATAGAAAATCTACTTTTGTCTGTATTAGTTAATGATCTTGTTGAAAAATGTAGATAGTTCTTTCCTCAGCCTTAGATGCAGTTGTATTTTTACTGTGCTAAAGCACACATATCTGGTTTTAGATTCAAATACCCCATGTCAACTGGTACGAGGCAATCCTACAGGTAACTGTGCATGGAGACTTCATTAGTTATGTGTACTATATGTACATTGGGCTGGTACCATTGGGAAAAAACAAAATAATAAATTCGACAACACAGATCACACAGGAATATTGGAGCTCCTGACCTAGCTAAGCAGCTGACTTTAGGCTTCTGTGATCCGTTAACAAGCACTGTCCATGTACAGGTGAGCCTTTTGGTTGCTAGAAGAAAACAGTTGACATATGCAATTTACAACTGACTTCCTTGGCTCATCACTTTAGAGGATTCAGTCCACTGAGAACTGGCTGCACTGCAGAAACAGCATGGTGGGAGGGGATGGCAGAGGAAACTGCACAATGCATGGCAGCCAGGAAGGAGAGAGGCCAGGAAGAGAGCCGACCCATGAACAGTGGGTGCTTCTGCATTTTCTGGTGCTCTCTTAAATGTATTTATTCAAAATACTATAATTTTCACTCTAGAGGTCTTTAACCTTCTGGGGAAGTTTAATTTTGATATATTAAGTTTTTTGAAGCTATTATGAATGGCATTGTTGTTTCTAATTTATTTATTTTAGTGGATTCATTATTTAGGTACAGGAATGTCATTGTGAGGTGTTTATTTTGTATCCTAGCCACTCAAAAGTTTTGATTAATATATAACACCTCAGAAGCATTAACTCTGAAGATTGAGAAAAATCCAAATATCTTACATATTTCTGACATAAATGTAAAGTGGTATTAGTTGTTTTTGTTTTTGTTTTTTTTTTGAGACAGGGTCTTGCTTTGTAGTTCAGGCTGGCTCTGAGCTCACTATGTAGTCCAGGCAAGCCTCGAACTCAGCAATCCTCCTACTTCTGCCTCCCAAGTGCTGGGATTACAGGCATGAGCCACCTTGTCTGGCACTGTGGTATGTGGTATTGATTGCTGGTGGGCATGAGTCTCCACGCCCAGCATTGTATGTGGTTACTTGGGATTGAACTCAGGACCTTGCGCTTGCGAGGCAGGCGCCAGAACCACTGAGCTAACCCTCCAGCCTGGTGTTAGTATTCTTAAGAGAACTGCTTATGAGATGTGTTCTCAAGGTACAGAGAATGTTTATACTACACAGAAGTAAAAGACACCTTGCCCTTACGCTCCCTTGCGTGTGAACGTCCTCATTCCATCACTCTTGCTGTTTCCTGAAGCAGTTCTGGAAATCCTTCTTGGTGGTTTTACCTGTGCTGCCGTGGCTGCCTTGGTGTCCTGAACTGATTCAAAACAACATTGATCTTTCGTGACCATTTTGATTTTGTGGGAGAGCCAGAAATCATACAGTGCCAGACTCAGTGAATAAGGTGGGGAGGGCACATTACAAAGTTTTTATTCTAAGGAAATTGCTGCAAACTCTTCGAATCAATTCAGAAACTAGAAGCCACCACAAACAGACACTTACAATACAGGACTTGGAGAAGTGCTTCACGAAGTGGGAAGAAAATGGGATGTGTTCAAGGGTGGGACTATTTGGAGGGGAATTAGTGGTGGGTTTTCAAACTTTTATTTAAACATTCACCATGGTTTTTTAATCATACCAAGTACAACTATTCTATGACCCTAAGCAATTACTCAAGATAAATAAATACAGTATTAGGGCTGTAGTTCACTAAGAGATATTAAATACATTTGAATTAAATGAAAATAATTCAATAGGTAGATGACATTAAATATTCATATTGAACAAAAGAACAAAGAAATGTGTTAAGGACAGAGTAAAGAAAAGAAAACTAGCTCATAAAGTTTGCATGTTGAAGCACACAGACTGCACAAGCTGTTGTGAAGTTGTCTTCTATCTCTGAAAGAGCCTGGGAGTAAAACCTATCACATGGCTGCCAGAAAGCATTGAGTGTGTATCCCACACTCACCATTCCAAGCCCCCTTTCACTGCAGTGGTCAAGGGCTTACCAAGCATGTTGCTTGGATAATATTGGGTAATTCTGGATGGATAATGTTGCTATTTGGAATGTGGAATAAAAGAATAGTTATTGTTTTTCAATAGTAGCAGTGGACAGACACATGGATCAGACAGACAGCAGATGTAAGATTTTGTTACCAGGTACCAACTACATTCTCCAAAATACCCAACTAGATTTTGCAGATAATTGATGCTGGCAACACCTTCTTTGCAAGCTGTTCTTTGTTGGATTTTGAGAAAATATTTCATTGATTGTCATGCCCTCATTCCACCAGAACCACCATATGTATATTAAAGAAGCTCATGGGAGGGCAGGGGAGTGGGAAAAAAATGAGAATCAAGATGTGTCGCATACTGCTACAAATCCTCAATGTTGAATGTGATCATAATGTATATATAAAATGTACCAATAAAATCAATTAAAGAAAAGAAACCTCTAATTGCATTTATTGAATCACTCATTCTTTAAAGCATGCTATGTGAATTCTGTTTTCCTCAGCAAATATTTAATTTCTACCAAAGAAAAATATTGTGGCCTCGAGCAGTCTTAATAACTCAGAAGTTTTTTAATAAACACTTTTTATATGCAAGCTGTCAGACATCTAGGTGTAATTTTTCATTCAGAGATGGTTTGATCCACATTTTCATGATACATTTATTTAAGGGGAATATTGGCTGATTGATTTATTTTAGAGTCTCACCATGTAGTCCAGACTGACTGAGAAATGGAGTCCCTCGAGTCTTAGTCTCCTGAGTGAGCATGTCCAATTTAAACTAAATTTAAAGGCATCTCAGAGGATAAGGTACAAAGAGTGTGAAGGGCTACAATTGAATGTCCATCTTTCCATCAGGTCTGCTTTTATCCTGAATGACCCATTTCAGTTGATAGCTCATTTTATTTATTTTGTTTTGTTTTGAGAGACTGTGTACCTCCTAAATTTATGTTCTTAACACTTAATGACAGAAACGATGATGCTGAAGAGGGCAGCCTGTGGTAAGAGGTTAAATCACGAGCATACAGCTCTCAGAAAGAAGCTCAAGGCTCTGCTTTGTCCCTTTATACATGAGGATATATTGGGCTGTAAATGTGTTGGGTGGCTAAACACTACTCCAAATTCATTGAAGAACAGTTTGCTACTTCTAAGCAAATCAGTGCACCTTATCTGTTCCACAGCTGCATAGTATGAAAAGAAAGACAGATTTGGCGGTGACATTTGGATATCAGTTCATATGGTGAGTTGGGAACAATACTTAATGGGCTGTTATGCTTGCTTTGTTGGGCAGCAGACACATCAGCCTTCATGTAGGCAATATGTACTCAATATATCAAAGCCAAGTGAGTCTCTCTTTGGCTGAAACCTTGTGTGATTTCTATTTCTGTGGACCACATCTATAAAGCACCAACATCCAAAATCTGATCTGGAAGCTCTAATTTCTCATTGTTACATGAAGCGCAATCTTTAGTTTGATAAGTGCTCAAAGGACCAGGTTTGATGAACGTTCATCAGTGATCCAGAAAAGTCATTTCAGATCCCAATCAAAGGGCTTTGCTGAGTCTTTCAGAGGAACAAGAGTTCCAGAGGTAGATTGGAGGAGTTAAATGCATTAAACCCATAAGAGGATTTTGAAAGGGATTTAGTGAGTCAACCCCATCATGTTTGTGCTCTACCTGTGGTTGCCAAGGAAACAAGAAACTTGGGATCTCCAGAATATTTTTTTCTAAACTAGCATCAGAAATATCACAGTCCTTAGGCAACTGCTTTCCTGGGTGTTCATATAAGTTTCTAGATTATGATCTCAAAAAAATAAATTGCTATGCTTTTCTCCAAATAAGTATATGAATTGTTAAATAAATGAATTATTAGCTGTTTTGACATTTAACATCTCCACTTGTCTCTAAATCATAAAAGAAATTTTGTGATTTTCTTTATTGCTGGCTATTGTTTGCAACAACTCCCACGTATACTGAAACATATTGTACTCTCTCCAGAGAAAAGCTCGTCTACAAAAAATGCAAAAATAGGTCAGCACAGCACAATACCCAAGGGTAGAACATTTAGCCAGTTGTTTATTCATTCAACATTTAAGAAGAAACATCCCTGTGGAAACTCTAAAGTAGAGGCTATGGAAATAAAGGATCGAAGTATAAGCATAAAACATGGCCATGGCATCATGAGCTTCATTTCAGCAAAGGAAATCAATACACAGCAGTAAAGCCTCCTTCTTTCTCACACAATGTCAGAGGTTTCACCACAGGTCAACACCTCTCCTCATCACCTCGACATCAATTACAGTTTTTTCTTAGATATAGTCTCATTAACAGATTTCTTAGTGATATAATCTTACTTTGGACTCTGTTCCTGAAAGACAAAAAAATAATGTAAATGTATATTTCAGTCTGTTGGCTGAAGTGTTCTTTAAAATGTTAGATCATGATAGTTTACCATACTGAGCAAGTCTTTTCTACCCTCCCTAAGGGGTGAGGCAGGCTTGGAGAGACCCATCCAATCTTCTTTCCGTCTACTTGGTTTTCTCCCCTCAGCTCCTCCATGAACTCCAGAATAGTCATGATTTTTTTATTGATTTTTTAGTCTTGTTTTTATCATAGAAGCAATTCTCTGAATAATTTTACAACTAAAGGAAATGCCTATTCTGACTTTTAAAAGTTTGTTAATGCTGAGTTAGAAACGATAGAGAGAGTATTCAAATACAACTTTATTGTCTTATTTCCAGTAGGTGTGGTTTTTGTTAGCAGTAGAACTGAAACTGAGTTGGTACCTTTTTCTGAGTACAGAAATTATCACAGAAGCTGTGCTTGTGTTATTTGCTTCACTGCAGTGAAGGGTGGGCTATGTTCCTGGGAAAGGTGCACACACTTCCTGGTGTGAGATCCTCAAGAATAACACTTAGCAAGTACATTTTGTTATTTTCATTGTTCACCCAAGAAAGAAGAAAAAAGTAGTGACTTGTATGACAGATACGAGGGGTCCTACAACTAAGAGCATCTTTATGAAAGTCTCCCAAATAACCATAATTAATAAGCAGGTCATGAAGTAAGGTTTTCAAGTCCTAGAAAAGAAAAGGCCAGCAGGCAGCAAGTCATGCTATGCATGTACTTTTTTTTTTACTCCAAGAATACCTGGGAAAGAACAAGATACTTTGCTCAAAGTCCCTTTCTAAATTTCTAGAAGAAAGATCACACACACACACACACACACACACACACACACACACAGAATCCTTCTATGTGGATGCTTTTGGTCAAAGGTATGTATTCTCTCGAGTTTGCTCATTGTATATAAACCAGAGATTTAACACTGTATGGGACATAGCCCCTTGGAAGATGTCACATTGCTATTATCACTAATGAAGTACAAATAGAAGCTCTTCTGCAACAAAAATGATTCTTCCTATAACAAGTAATGTCTTACTTAGAATCTCACACTTTTAGTCAAAACCAAAATAGATTCTAATGGGCCTAAGGAACTGGGTTGGTCAGCTCACAGCTTTCCAGATGAAAAAGGAGCACTTTGTTAGTATTTTGCTATCAGTCATTTCCTTTCTTGTTACTAGAAAGTTTGGTATGAAGATTTCTAATTTCTATGAGTTAAATTTCACAATCTAAACCATATCTTTTTGTCAGCAGCTATTTCTGATTTCAAAGTACATATGTATTCTACTGCTTGGTAATAATTCATGATCAGATTCTGAACAGAATCACTGGGACAAAACTCAAATTTCATGCCACTATCTCATAAATTCTTTATCCCTATGTTCCCCCCTTTTTTTAAGGTTTTTGTTTTGTTTTGTTTTGTTTTGTTCTGTTTTTGAGGCAGGGTTTCACTTTGTAGTTCGGGCTGGCTCTGAGCTCACTATGTAGCCTAGGCAAGCTTCGAACTCAGCAATCCTCCTGTCTCTGCCTCCTGAGTGCTAGGATTACAGGCGTGAGCCACCACACCTGGCACTGTGGTATGTGGTATGTGGTATTGATTGTTGGTGGGCATGAGTCTCCATACCCAGCACTGTATGTGGTTTCTGGGGATCGAACTCAGGACCTTGTGCTTGAGAGGCAGGCGCCAGAACCACTAAGCTAACCCTTCGGCCCTATGTTCCCCTTTTTTTAAAACTACCATATAACATCAATAATATAGCATGTAGAAATTCTAGAAAAGCAAAATGATTTGTGTAGCACTTGTAAATACATGAGGAAAAAGCATTTCATATTCTTCCAAAGTACAGAGTATGAAGAACAAATACAGAACAGCTCATGTTTCTTGTGTATGGACACCGACTATACGAGATGGATCTCCTTTCAGTAACAAGAGGTAAAGAAAATGAGAATTACCACAGGTACTTCCTTATGTACAGTTTTACCACATCAAAAGTAATTGGCAAGCTTGACCCCACCCCTGGCTCAGGAACCTGACAGTACCAGTACGTAGGCTTTCGTCAGGGTTAGCTTTGTTTGAATGGGGCCAAGGATGGAGTTTAAAGTTATCAGTTTTCTGAAGCTGAAGGAAGGATTATTCAGCATAGGCCCTGATCAAAAAACTAAACTAACAAGACTTGACTAATAAAGGTTGAAGTAAAATTCTAACCTCTTTGTGTAGTTTCTGCCTTTATTTTTTTCTTATTCATTCTTTTAAATAGGATTGTTTGGTTTTTCACATCCATTGGTCAGCTTTGCTTCCATGGCACAAGGTATCTGAAATAATGACTTCTCTTTAATTAATTACTCTGGATATCTGGTTTTAATATCAGGCACATATAGTTCTGCATTCTTGATGAAATTTTAGTGTAGTTGTTCTTAAGTAATTTTATATTTGCTTTTTCTAAACTAGTTACTTGCACGTGGAACACATACATTGGGAAGACTTCCTAGATTTAGTCAACAGGCTGCCTTGTTTTGAAGTCCTTCAGTTCCAATCACACACACACAGAAACACACAAACACATGTGCAAGCATGTATTTTAGAAACCTCATAATCTGATCCATACTTCTCAGCCCCTGGATTCAGATACACTTATTTTTCATGCCAATAAAATAATCCAGGCTCTGCAGTCCTCATAAACAAGCCCAGAGGCAAACATGCTGGTCCTGAACCTGTGCACAGGGCCACCCGGACGGTGACTCAACATTGCCTCCCTCCTATGAGCAGCTGTGCGCCAAACAGGCAGAGCCATGTCTTTTGCTTCCTTGCTTAGTGCAGAAGCTTCCAAGCCATTTGTTTGCCAGGAAGATAATAATCAGCCAATATTTTGACAATAGCTTTGGAAAACAACTAGTTTTCCTCTCTGAGTCAGAGGACCTTTTCACTTGTCTTGAATAAAGTCCATTTGAGAATAAGGCTTTTAATTGGTAGCTTATCAGGGAAAGGGGAATTTGCCACATTATATCTTTTAACCTCAGGAAACTTTTTCCTATGTATATCACTCAATTAGATAAACAGAAAAAAATTACTAACTGCACTGAGCTTCTATTGAAATTGAAAAGAATTTAGAATTGGAAGGTCATTTGTTCCCTATTTATTAGCTTCTTCATCCCTTATAAGTCCCTTAACTTCCCTCAGCCTTGTTTTTTGAACCTGCACAATGATAGAAAATGTCTAATCATTTATGTCATAGGGATTTGTTATATATCCACTGGATGAACGCCCTCGTGATACAATTCATCCATTCCTTTAGTCCATTCTTTTTATGATAAGTTCCAAAAGTTTTGACCAAAAAAATTCATGCTTTTACTTAGAATAAGAATGGTGGGCAGGGATTTAGCTCAGTGGTTCCAGCACCTGCCTCGCAAGCACAAAGTTCCAAGTTTGATCCCTGATATTAAAAAAAAACAAAGAAAGGAAATTTTCTGTCACATATCAGTATAGTAAGCAATGGCAGCTATTTAAAAATGTTCAGAAGGATCCTGAAGTAGTTTTAATAGTAAAAAAATCTTTAATAACTAGTGATATATTGTGGAACAACACAGGAATACAACTAGTCTTGATACAAATTTGCAATATCTTCTGGAAACCTCAAGACCTACATTCACAAAAAGTAGATGGTCTTTTCTAGGATAATTAATAATGCAATCTCCTTGAATCACCTTAATATGTTACTGAGGCTTTAATTTTGAAGTAGAAAAATAATACTGGCTGTTCGAGTGGCTTCACTACGAATCTACCAGAAAGCAGGAGAAACTTAGGTCCTCTGAGCAGTGAGGTAAGTATATCTCCTTTTGCATCCAGGATGAAAAGTCCTCATGATGGAGCAGGATGCTTCAGGTAGGGATATGAATACTGATGTGCTCTTCTCTCTGTGAGAACCTCCTCACAGGTTGTCAGAGACTGTAAAGAACAAATTAAAATCATTGCCATTTTCATGATTACAAATTAATGTTAACATATGCCAGGAAGAGAGATCCTGAGATGTTTTCCCTAATGTGAAATTCAAAGGAAAACATGACAATGAATATTCCAGGCAATAATCTCTTAAAAGGGGCTATTAAAAATGACCCATGTTTCCACAAAAGAAATTAAAGAAGAAATTAAACAGTTTCTACAACTAAATGACAACCCCAGCACAACATACAGGAATTTATGGGACACAATGAAAGCAGTTCTGCGAGGGAAATTCATAGTAGTGAATGCCTACACTCAGAAAATAGAGCAAACTGAAATAAACAATCTAACGATGAACCTCAGACAATTAGAAAAAGAGGACCAAAACAAACCAAAGCACATACTAGAGAGGAAATTATAAGGATCAGAGCAGAAATTAATGCAATGGAGACAAACAGAACAATACAAAGAATCAATGAATCAGAGTTGGTTCTTTGAAAGGATAAATAAAATCGACAGACCCTTAGCCAACCTTATCAAACAAAGGAAGGAAAAGGCTCAAATCCATGCTATAAGGAAGGAAAATGGGGAAATCAGCACAGATCCAGAAGAAGTCCAAAGGATAATAAACACATACTTTGAAAATCTATACTCCAAGAAGATGGAAAATCTAGAAGAAATGGATAGATTCCTAGACACATATGAACTGCCAAAGCTGAATGAAGAGGATATAAAAATGTTAAACAACCCGATATCAATCTGGGAAATTGAAAATGTAATTAAAAAACCTACCAACAAAGAAAAGCCCTGGTCCTAATGGCTTCACTGCTGAATTCTACAAAACTGTTAAAGAAGAGTTAATACCAGTACTTCTCAATCTCTTTAATGAAATCGAAAGGGAAGCAGTACTCCCCAAATCATTCCTTGAAGCAACCATCACCTTGATTCCAAAGGCAGGGAAAGATTCCACCAAAAAAACCCACTACAGGCCAATCTCTCTAATGAAGCAAAAATCCTCAGTAAGATACTGGCAAACAGAATACGGACAGCTATCAAGAAAATCATACACCCTGATCAAGTCGGATTTATTCCAGGGATGCAAGGCTGGTTCAACATACATAAATCAATCAACATAATACACTATATTAACAGACTCAAGGACAAAAACCCTATGATTATCTCAATAGATGCAGAAAAAGCATTTGACAAAATCCAACACCCATTTATGATCAAACCCCTACAGAGAATTGGAATCAATGGACTTTATCTCAATTTAATACAAGCTATTTATGCGAAACCAATAGCCAGCATCATACTTAATGGGCAAAAACTGAAACCTTTTACACTAAGGTCAGGAACGAGAAAAGGATGCCTGTTGTCACCACTCTGGTTCAATATAGTGCTGGAAACATTAGCCATAGCAATCAGGCAGGACAAAGATATAAAAGGAATAAAGATAGGAAAGGAAAAAGTTAATCTGTCATTATTTGCTGATGATATGATACTCTATCTAGAGGATCCTAAAAACTCAATTAAAAGACTGCTAGACTTAATTACCAGATTTGATAGTATTGCTGGATACAGGGTTAATGCTCAAAAATCAACAGCCTTTGTCTACACAAAGAACAGACTCACTGAAAGAGAAATTGGGGAGTCAACCTCTTTCACAGTAGCACCCAGAAAAATGAAATATCTAGGAATCAACCTAACAAAGAAAGTGAAAGACTTCCACTCTGAAAACTATAGGACTCTGAAAACTGAGATAGAAAAGGAAACCAGAAAGTGGAAAGATATCCCTTTTTCCTGGGTAGGGAGAACAAACATCGTCAAAATGGCTATACTCCCACAACCACTATACAGATTCAATGCAATTCCAGTTGAAATTCCAACGCCATACTTCACAAAGCTAGAGAAAATAATACAAAAATTCATCTGGAACCACAAGAAACCTAGAAGAGCAAAAGCAATTCTAAGCAACCATGACATGGCAGGGGGTATTACAATCCCCAATTTAAAACTCTACTATAAAGCCACTGTGATTAAAAAAAAAACTGCATGGTACTGGCAAAGTAACAGACCCAAGGACCAGTGGAATAGATTAGAAGATCCAGAAACAACCCCAGATACACTAGGCCACCTTATCTTTGACAAAGGAGCCAAACATCCCCAATTGAGGAAAGACAGCCTCTTTAACAAATGGTACTGGAAAAACTGGGCTTTAGCCTGACAAAAGCTAAAGCTAGATATATTGCTTTCACCATGCACAAAACTAAACTCACAATGGATACGAGACTCAAACAATAAAACAGAAACAATAAGCCTGCTGGAAAACAGGCTAGGTAAAACTCTTGGAGACATTGGCTTAGCCAGAGACTTTATGAATAAAACCTCTATAGCACAAGAACTAGCAGAAAGAATCAACAAATGGGATCTCATCCTACTGAAAAGCTTCTGCACAGCAAAAGAAGTCGCTAGCACTGCTAAAAGACAACCAACAACATGGGAAAAATCTTTACTAGCTGTTTACAGACAAAGGGCTATTATCTACAATATATAAAGAACTCAAACAGATCAGCCTCCCCAAGTTTGAAGACCCAATTCAAAAATGGGCATCTGAAATGAACAGACAGTTCTCAGAGGCAAAAGTCAAAGCAGCTAAGAAGCATATGAAGAAATGTTCAACATCACTGTTCATTCGAGAGATGCAAATGAAAACAACACTGAGATTTCATCTCACTCCACAAAGAATGGCCACGAGCACAAAGTCAACCAACAATAAATGCTGGCATGGCTGTGGGGAGAAAGGGACCCTTCTCCACTGTTGGTGGGATTGCAGACTTGTGCAACCATTGTGGAGATATGTGTGGAGATTTCTCAGAAAATTAGGACTAGGGAGTCCCAATTGACGCTACTATCCCCTTACTAGGAATATAACCAAAAGAATTTTAAAAATCACATTGGAAAGACAGATGTACACCCTTGTTCATAGCAGCTCAGTTCGTGATAGCTCAATCTTGGAAACAACCCAAATGTCCATCAATTGGAGAGTGGATAAAGAAGATGTGTTTTTTTTAAAAACAAAATGGAATATTACTCTGCCAAAAAGAATGATAAGATTGATCCATTTAGGTGCAAATGGAGACACCTGGAGGACACGCTAATGAGTGAAATAAATAGATCACAGATAGGCAAATACCAGACCTTCTCATTGATATGAGCACCTGTATATGCAAATGAGCTCTAGAAAGTATGACAGTCTTTGTAGAATGGGAAATTTCCAAAGGAAATTTGGTGTGGGGATGTAATGAGGGGAAGGAAGAAATATGATTCTGAAAGAAAATAAAAGAGCATGTACATAGAGGGTGGGGAGGTATGGGTGGGTGGGGATATGGGTAAAAATGAGAATTGACTGTGTCATATATTGGTACAAATTCCCCAATGTTATGTGTGATTGTGAGATGTATATAAATTGTATCAATAAAGAATTCAATTTTAAAAAATGACTCATGTTTTTATATAGACAAAAACACTTTGGCCTCCTGTTTATAAAGACAAAATTAACCCAAAGTATCTGACTAATCCTTTACCTTGTCAACATTCTTTCATCCACTTATTCCTTTAACAAATAATTTGAGTTATGTGTGAGTGGTGTGATAAATGCTGTAATGCTAGCTTTAGCAAGCCTGGACCATGGAACTTATGTTCTCATGGCCCCTTACACTGTTGACGCCCAGGAGACCATGTTCTGGGGCACTGCATGAAAAAACAGAGAAGTGTTACAAAGATCATTATGTGACATTTTAATCCTATGAAATTAAGCTAAGCTAAAAGCCGAAAGGTTTGTAGTATCTGCATAGTTGAAGGTAAAGATATTGGAATATTTTCTTAATGAAAATAATCCGTAGATGAGAGGCAAGGAACTAAAATAATCAATATACCTAAGTTTACTCACCAGCCAGGATTTCCAATCCAAGCCTTCTCAGCTCAGAACAAAACTAAGTTTATTTGTCCAAATTAGTTGGGGTGGTTAAAGTATTTATGGAATACAGGAAAACACGAATCTTGCTTCCTAAACTCTACTTCACACGAGGAACCTGAAGTGTGGACCAATACTCCTGAGAGAAGCAAAAGATCCCATCTTTAAAGCTGGGTCAGCACTTGACACCGTGACACAGATTTTCTAATGATGTTCGATGAACTTGGCCCACTTGAGAGTGGACACTAAACCAGGGTCTCCACTTCCACCCTAGGTCCAAGTCTTGATTGTAGAAATGAATTTCCTCTAATAAGAAGCAAGGAAGACAGAAATAAGAAGAATCTGGCAGAGCCTGTGCATCCTTCATCTCGCACTGCTGCCCCTGTCAGGAAGCTTCTTTCCACAATATTCTTCCACATATTTGCCAGGCACTTCCCCTTTCCTTTCACAGGGAAGACTTACTGATCTCCACCAAGTTACAGCCCTCTTGCGCCTTCTCCCCTTGATGTGGCCTTACTGTATGTTTCTTTCTCTTTGCAGTTATTTGTTGGGCTCCTTTAATCACTGCAGAATCAATTTCTGAGTGAAGGGGACCATGTCTAGCTGATTTGTCCATTGAGTCTAAAATAGGATCCGATGAACGATAGTTGTATATCCAGCCACCTGAAACTTGGACCCAATCTTCCATTAAAAGCTCAAAACAATCAAACCTATGAGACCTTTACTTACCCATAGGGCCTTGCCTTGTTCACAGTACAAGACTTGTAAACACGCCTAGAAAGAGCCACACACTCAAGCCTGCACCAGACTATGCCAGAAATGTGACCCATACCAGAAATGTCCTCCTGCCACTGCAAACCACAAGAATCTTCATTGGCCTCTGAAATTCTTTTGCGGACAACTTTCTCCATGCAGTCTCCTCTACTTTCATAGCATGTCACACTGACCTCTAAATTTTAGAGGCATCATACCTGCTTGAAATCATCTCTAGATTCCTTATTATGCCTAATAAAATATAGAAGCTATATAAATAATGTTCACCGTACTATTGAGAAAATGATGACAAGAGGACTGTAGATGCTTGGTTTAGAATCAATCTTTTTTCGGAATATCTTCAAACCAGGTTTGGTTGAACCTGAAGGTACAGAAGCAGGAGATATGGATGGCTGACTGTGTTCACCTAAGTTTTCTTATGTCCATTTTAACAAACCATTTGAATATCTAGTATGTTTATGGAACTCTTAGAAAAATGTAACATTTTAACAAATATTTTTCTTGATAATGTTAAGAATGGGCAATGAATAGGATGTTTTAACTAGTACAAATATATGATCTATTTATGTGCTGTTGATTCTTTTAAAAACAACAAGAGCAAAAGAAAAGCAGGGTGGAGACTGGAGATTTAGCTCAGTGGTTCTGGCACCTGCCTCGCAAGTGCAAGGCCCTGAGTTCGATCCCCGGTAACCACATACAATGCTGGGCGTGGTGACTCACACCCACCAGCAGTCAATACCACATATCACAGTGCCGGGCATGGTGGCTCACCCCTGTAATCCCAGCACTCGGGAGGCAGAGACAGGAGGATTGCTGAGTTCCAGGCTTGCCTAGGCTACATAGTGAGCTCAGGGCCAGCCTGAACTACAAAGCAAGACCCTGTCTCAAAAA
>PVIC010004016.1:0-65161 GCA_004025085.1 Thryonomys swinderianus | reverse complement strand
CTTTTCATTCAGAGACTCCTAGAGTTAGACTCCAGGTTCTCACACTGGCCAGCAGTCCTGGGCTGTCCTCTTTCTTTGCGGCTCCCTGTCCTCTTGCTTCTCTCTGTGAGGGAAAAACTGTGTCGTCTGAGTTCTTCCCCTTTCCCTCCTGCCCCCCGCACTCTGTTTGGCCCTGTCCTCACCCTGCTCCTGTGCCCTCTGGCCCGCACCTCCTGGCTGTGGCAGTGAAGGCAGGAACTCTCCTGTCTGCTGTGAGCACCTCTGTGTCCTTCCCATCTTCACAGAGACCCAGCAGAGACCGACTCCATAAACCACACCCCACAGTCGAGGGGACATGGATACTTAAGACATAAGTGTGCCTGACAGAGGGCAGAGGATGCTGGGGACCTCTCCTGAGTGCCCAAGTCCTTCTCTGGTCAGTTACTCAAGGACAGAGGGTCAGTCTTGCCACAGGGCTTGCGCTGCAAGATGCCTATGTGAGAAGAGACAGACAGGTCCCTATTTGCCATAATTTCAAGAGGGAGCAGGACGTAAAATACCTGCGTGTAAAGAGAGAGCAAAAGCCACAGTCACAAGCCGCAGGCCATGTTCTGGGAGCAGGCTGCATATTTAGCAAGGCAGGATGTCTGTGGGTAAGCTAGCGCTCTGCTCTACGTAAAATTCTGCAAACTCAAGACGGCTGCAGAAGCTAGTTCTGCCTACATGTTGGCAGGAGAGCTCTTCTCGGACCTGCTCAGTGACTCTCCTCTCAGGGAGGCCCTTGCACAGAGACTGGCAGCCTTGTGGGTCAGAGGTGGTGGTGGGGCAGACTACAAAAGCTTCGAGACCCTTTTCCTAGCAGGGTCCTGGCTGGAAGGCCCTGTTCTACCAAGGTGGGTGGTACGGGGGTGTACCCCAATCATTTTGTGACAGTGCCATCCCAAAGAGCGCCGTGAAGGAGGCCTCATGGGCTCTGTCAGTCAGGAGGGGTCTTAGTTGTCTCTCGATGCTGAGAAAACACACATGGAACTGAAAGTTAAAGGGGAAAAGGTCTGTTGGCTTGTAGTTGGTAGAAGGTTCAGTCCATAAACTGCTGGCTCCAAGACAGGATAGCAGAGGGGTAGCAGTTCACGGCGGCAGGAGACAAGGCAGCAAAAGCAGCAAAGTCTGGGGCAGAACTGGGATTCTGTATTACCTTTTTTTTTTTTTTTTTTTTTTAGTTTTTTTAGCTTTTTTTTTTTTTAGTTTTTTGAGAAAAGGTCGTGCTTTGTAGTTCAGGCTGGCCCTAAACTCACTATGTAGCCCAGGCAACCCTCAAACTGAGAAATCCTCCTGCCTCTGTCTCCTGAGTGCTGAGATTACAGCTCAAGTCATGAGTCATGCCTGTTACTGCGATACGTGGCACCAGGGATCAAACTTGGGACCTTGCACTCGCCAGGAAGACACTGGAGCCACTGAGCTAAATCCTTGGCTTGGGATTTTGTATTTCTAACAAGTTCTTAGTGGAGCAGGTCCGGGGACCACACTTTCTGAGCAAGAATGTAGAGGAGCTGTCCGAAGAAGGCACCAGTGTTTACACAATTTCTCATCAAAGTGTAGCAAATAGAGAGTTTGTCCACAACTGAAAAATAAAAAAGTAAAAAATTGACAGATATGTATTATTATAAGTAACCACAATAAAACTCAGAGTGAATCAAGTGCTTTATCGCTGGCTGTGTATCAGTTTTCTATAACTGTGTAACAAACACTAAATGTCTATTCCTCCATAACAAGCTTTATAGCTCAAAGCAACACCCATTTATCACCTCATAGTTCTGTAGGTCAGAAGTCCAAGCAAGTCAGCCAGGTTCTCTGCCCTGACTCTCACGAGGCCAAAGTCACGGACTCTTTTCTGGAAGGCTGAGGACAGAAGCCACTTCAGCTTTGTCCAGATCACGGGCCCATTTCAGCGCCTGAATCACTTCTCTTGCTGTCTGTTGGCCGAGGGTTGATTCTGCCTCCTTTAAGACACCGTTACCCAGGCCTTTGTCCTAGAGCCCTCGCTATCTCACAGTCACCCACGGAAATCCACTGTCAAGCTTCTCTAACTTCCCTTACTGTTACCAACTGGAGGAAACTTAGCTGATAACTTCCCCTAGGTGAGGCCCATGTAGATAATCTCACCCATTCTAGGTGAACTGATGAATAACCTTGGTGTCATGTGTAAAATTTCCCTGTAGTATAAAGTGGCAAAACTCAGAGTCACCCCAGGAAGCTCATCACACAGCAGTCACCTCAGAATGCTGCTCATTGCAAACCAGAAGTGGGTTCCTTGGGCAAAAAGGGGAGCCAGGTGTGGTGCTACACATCTAAAATCCCGCACTTCAGAGGCTGAGGCAGGAAGATCACTGTGAGTTTCAGGCCAGTCCAGTTTACATAGTGAATTCAAGCCCAGCATGGACTATATTACAAGACCCTGTCCCCCCCCCAAAAAAAAATTACCCAATGGGAACACAAATACCATTAAGCAACTCAAGTGGGTAATCCTTAATCACATCATCTAATCCAGTCTGACTGGGCTGTGAATTTAGCTCAAGTGGTACTGTGCCTATGTTGGAAGCGTAGGGGCTTGAGATTGATCCCTGGTACTGTAAAATATAAATAAATAAATAAATAAATAAATAAAGCTCTGACTTTAATTTCCCATTTAACAGGATATACGAAGAAGTACCAAGAAAAAAGTAGGGGCTCTCACTTACACAAACCAAACAAAAGAGCAAAAGTCAATTTGTAAAACCCCTAGAAATAGGATGTCAACAAGAGGGAAGAAAAACTAGAAAGATTTCTCTTCTCTGAAAGCATTTCATCTTAGTAGGTACATCAGAGAATTGTGGAGTAGCTTACATCTCCAAATCGGAATCTAATGGATGAAGCTGATGCTTCTTAGAAAGCATCATCCGTTCTCCAGGACCAACTAGGCGTGTCCTCCTGCTGGCTTCCCTGCTGCACTGACCGAAGACCACGAGGGATTTGACTCTCACACTCTGCCTTGTGCTAGATGTGACCCTTTGATGTTGCCCCCAAAGCTCATCTTGAAGGCTTGGGCTCCAGCGTGTGGTGCTGCTGGGAAGTGGCGGAACTGAAATGTAAGGGGTGATTTTGGTGGAATGGGTTAGATTTCTGGGGCGATGCCCTCGAAGCGAACGTTAGGACCTTGGCCTGTCTGCTCTCTCTGCTTCCCAGCTTCCTGCTATGAGGCGAGAGATTTGTACGGGCCGTGCATTCCCTGCCACGCTCTTCGGCCTCATCTCCAGCTCAGAAGCCACAAAGCCACCCAGTCATGGCCTGAAGCCTCTGAAACTGGGAGCCCGAATGGACCTTTCCTCACGTGTGGCTGATTTTCTCAAGTACTTTGCCACAGGGACAGATAGCTAACTAACACTCCTTATTCATTGGGCTGTACCATGCAGAGCAGATACGATCAGTGCGTGTGACCATAACTCAAAAGAAAACAAGTTTTATCTTTCAGAGAACAAGCCTTTTGGTTAAACTTTTAGGAATTACCCTCAGCTTATGCTGGCGAGTTATATCCATTTTTCATAGTTAAAAACGTTTTTATTCCTTTTCCATAGAGCTATGAAAGTGATTTTACATATGGCTCCCAACTTGTGATGGCTCCACTTATAGTTTCTGTTACTTCGCAATGGTGCAAAGGTGACCAGGGCTCCCGAGAAACCACACTTTGAATCTTGATCTTCTCTTTCATGCCGTGTGGACTGTGATTCTCTTCGGTGGGGCTGAGGAGCGGCAGCAGCTGCAGCTCCCGGTAAGCTGTGATCCCAAAGGGCGCGCCTGGCACTCCACGGGGCGCTGTGTCCAGGGCCTGCAGCTCCACTGAGCGTCAACGTGCACAGAGAGTGAGGTGCGCAGACTACCTGGAGTCAGGTACAGGGTTACCACACACAACCCCGCTGCTGAATTTGTCCTTATTCTCCTTGCTAGTACACACTTGGCCCCAAACAGAGGCAACACAGCTTTTTAAAAGAATGATTGAGGGTGTGATTTTTTTTCCCCAAGGATGTGATTGATACCCGATCAACTATTTGGTTAAAGTCTGCACTCTGGTAAATTTGCCACATTCATACGCTGGGAAACCAGTGACACAACCAAGAGTCAGAAGGCATTTGTCACCCTCAAAGGATTCTGGGCACCTTTGCAGCCCTTTCCTTCACTCTCATCCCCAGACCAGCACGAACTTGGTTTTTATAAGGAATGATAACTTTGCATTATTAGACTTTGATATAAAAGAAATCAGGGAGGCAGAGACAGGAGGATTGCTGAGTTCGCGGTGGCTTGCCTGGGCACCATAGTGAGTTCAGGGCCAGCCTGAACTATAAAGCGAGACCCTGTCTCAAAAAGTTTAAAAAAAAAAAAAAAGAAGAAGAAAGAAATCAGTAAGGGGGCGGAGATTTAACTCAGTGGTTCCACCGCCTGCCTAGCAAGCGCAAGGTCCCTGGTTCCATCCCAGTAACCACATACAATGACATGATATTGGGCGTGGCGACTATGCCTTCCAGCGATCGGTACCACACCCCACAATGCTGGGTGTGGTGGTTCACACCTGTCATCCCAGCACTGAAGAGGCAGAGCCAGGAGGATTGCTGAGTTTGAGGCTTGCCTGGGCTACATAGTGAGCTCAGGGCCAGCCTGAACTACAAAGCGAGACCCTGTCACCAAAAAAAAAAAAAAAAAAAAAAAAAAAAAAATCAGTAAGTGTGTATTTATCTAGCTTTCTCCTCTCAGTATGGAGCATCCTTCCTGTTTTGCATATCAACAACTCCTTCCCTTCTATTGCTGAGTGTCAGCCCCCTGTATGAATGCACTACCCCATTTATTTGGATCATTTGGATCCAAGTAATACATATTAGGGGAATTTTATTAGGGGATTAATTAGGGGATTTTTCAATGCAGAATATTATAAATAACCTTTTATGAGCTTTCACCCATGGGTCTCTGCAGACATATAATTTGAGTAGATATTTGGAAGTGGAAGAAAGGCTGTCATTTGACAGCCAGATTCCGGGTTTTCTAAACTCTTTAACAGTTTTCCAAAGTGTTCACGTCACCTTCAATCCCACCAAGACTAACCCAGCATTATTGGTCTGTGCTTTCAATACTAGTGGTTATGGAGCAACAGTTTATTGCAGTTTTGTTCATATTGTCCAGGCAACCAAAGGTGTGAAATCTTTCATGTGGTTTTTGGCTATTTCTATATCTTCTTTGGTGAAATGTCTGTTCAAATAATTTGCCATTTATAAACTGTGCTGTTTGCTTCTGTACCACTGAACTTTGAGTGCTATTTACATGTTATGGTTACAAGTTCTTTGCCGTGTATGATGTTGTTACTATCCTCTCTTGTTTCTTGACTTCCCCTATCGTTTTCTTAATGGCATCTCTTGAAGAATAAAAGATTGACATTGTGATGGACCAATGTATCCATTTTTTTTCTTAGGTTCTGCTTTTTTTATTCTATGCATATTGTTCACCTGCTCCAGGTACCAAAGATTTTATTCTATACTTTCTTATAAAACTTTGTCTCTGTGATTATTTCAAATTGAATTTGCATATGATATAGGGTAAGGGATGATGTTTTTTTGCTTGGTTGCCTGGTTGGCTAGTTGGTTGGTTGGTTTTTTAGTTGGTTGATTGGCTGGTGGCTGATTGGTTGGTTTGTCTGCACAGTTATTTATCTGAAAAAATGTTTTCCCCCTATTAACTTGAGGAGTGCCTCTGACACAGTGACACTGGCCACACCTATCTCTACTGAGCCCAGTGGCCCACACTTCCTGTCCTGGCACATACGGTTTGACCACTGCAGTTTTGCAAGAAGTCTTAGAATCAAAAGGGCCCTGTTCTCCAAGTTCTTAAACATTGTTTTGAATGATCCAGATCATTTGTATTTCCATGAAACTTTTAGAGCTAACTTCTGCACAACACCTTGCTGATATTTTAACTTGAATTGCACTGAACCTACAGATGAACTTGAGGAGAGTCAATGTCTGTGTCAGCACTACCTATTCCTCCCAACCAAACAAGATTTAGAGCGTTCTCTCCATGTGTTCAGGCCTTTGAAATGTGTGTCTTAGCAATGGCCTGTAGTTTTCTTTCAGAAAGACTTCCTAGGTATTCTGTTAGTGATATGTTAAAATTTTTTACTTAGGGTTGTTATAAATGGAATTGTTTTATATATATATATATATATATATATATATATATATGTTTTTTGTATCTGCAATTTATACATGTGGTTTTATAGGCACCAGAGACTTTCTGTGTAAATAATTTATCGTGTTCAAATAGAGAGCATTATTTCTCAGCAATATTTTGCCTTTTACATCTTTTTCATCTTATATCATGAGAAAAACACTGACCAGAAGTTGAGAAAGAGGCAGAGAGAGAGAGAGAGAGAGAGAGAGAGATTCAACTTTATCTTGTTCCTCATCACAGAAAGTACTTGATATTTTAATAGAAAATACTGTCTCAACTCTCAGGTGCTTATAAGTGGCAGATCAAAGAAGTCTTCTTTTTTGCTTAGTTTTTTTGGAGGAAAAAAACAATTCCCCTCTCATGGTGAGATTTAACACACTTCTCTTGGCAACGTACTGACCAATCACACACACACAAAAATCAATAGACACAGAGAGGAGCTATACCTCATCATTATGTGGCTTAACCTAACTGCCAATTATATGTCACTACACATTCTTTTCATGTCCACAGAGAAAATTCAAACAAGCTATATGTTGGGTCATAACCTGACTCAACATTTTGAACTACCTGAAATCATATAAAGTAGATTCCCTGACCACATGGAATTAAATTAGAAATTAATAACCTATCTAGGACCCTCTGCAATATTTGGAAATTAAATTACACACTTCTAAATAACGCTTTGAAAAATAAACTATGAAAGATTTGGAAAACATTTTACATTTGACAGATGATAAAAATAAAGCACACTCAAATCAGAGAGAGTGAGCTAAAGCAGGACTTGGAGGAAAAACCTAGACTTCTTAAAGATTTACATTAGAAAAGAACGTAAGATTCCAGCACAAGAAGCTAAACAGTAAAAGAGAGAGAGAAGGAGAGAAAGAGGAAACAGAAGGGAGACAGAAAGACAGAGAAGAGGGGAACCCTAAAGTGGAAGGATAGAAAACAGAAATAAATAAAACAAATACTGTATCACAAAAAAAGTATAATGCTAAATTGTGGTACTTTAAGAACCAGAAAATAAACTTATAACAAGTTAATGAAGCAGAATAGTAACAGAACACAAATGACAAGTAACAGAAATGAAAGAATAGTTATCACTCAGTAGGATCACCTGGAGTTAAAAGGGGTTAAAAGGATAATGACCCAATTTTGTAAACAACTTTATACCAATCGAGTTGGCAAACAAATTCCTTGAAAAGTACAATTTGCCAAAGCTTACAGAAGATGAAAAGGAAAATCCGAATAGTATCCATTAAAGAAATTGAATTTGTTGTCATAAGCCTTCTCACTGAGGGAACTCTGGGCCTGGATGGTTTCAAGAGAATTCCAGCAAACATTAAAAGAAGCAGTAAAACCAGGAATACACAAACTGTTCTGGGAAACAGAGGTGGAGTGAACACATCCCAGTCTGTTTTATAGGACCAGCATAACCTCACACCAAAACATAGCAGAGTATTACCGAAGAAAAGAACTTTGTTAAAGCACTAAAATTAACGAGCTAATACTCACGAGAGTCACAGTGTACGTGCCAGCACCGTCATCACAGAGATGACTCACCGAAGCCAGTGGGAACAAGCTCCGATCCCAACTTAATTGCGTTAAACAGCATTCCACGGGGACTTTTAAGAGCTTGTCGTATTGGGTAAGGCATTATTTTGAAAATGAAAATAAAAACTAAACCTGGGCAAAGGAACACTGAAAACCAAGTTATGCTTAGCTGAAATTGAACTATAGTAACAAGGACGCTGAAGAAAGTGTGTGTGTGTTGTTGGGAAGGGATCTTTGACAGAAGGTGATATGGGGAAATGGGCCCAACCTCATGGTCGCTGGAGTCATATGCAGAAGGTTATAATGTGGACGTGAGAATTCTTTGAAGAAGGCCCCATGGTTTCTATTTTGGCAGATGTTCTTGCTGTGGTTTCTACCACATGGCTGAGGGCCTTTTCTGCTCAGAGTGTCTGTGATAGTGGTAGGAAAAGCTTCTCACTTAATAATGGGTGCTTTGGGCAGGCGGTGTAGCTCAGTGGTGGAAAGCTTGTGTAGTATCCACCAGGCTTTCTGTTCCATTCTCAGCGGAAGGAAGAAGGAAGGAAGGAAGGAAGGAAGGAAGGAAGGAAGGAAGGAAGGAAGGAAGGAAGGAAGGAAGGAAGGAAGGAAGGAAGGAAGGAAGGAAGGAAGGAAGGAAGGGAAGGGAAGGGAAGGAGGGAGGGAGGGAGGGACGGACGGACGGACGGACGGACGGACGGACGGACGGACGGACGGACGGACGGACGGAAGGGAGGGACGAAGGAAGGACTGGCCTATGACCTGAAGGATACAAATCAGTTTTAGGACTTCGGCCATACAAACATCTCACTGAGGCTGCATAATGCCCAGGACTCAGCATCGCCGCCACCACCCAAAAAACTTCAGCGGGCGACCCTGGGACAGACGTACTGTGTCTATAGAAAGCGATGGACCGTGCTCAGACTGTAAATCAGGAGACATTGCCTGACAAAGAACTTTCCAGCTGGCAGCTGGCAGCTCCAGTAGTTTATAGGAACAATAAAAAGATTGCTCATGGCTGAAATTGGGAAAAGCACAGACACACCAGGCGTGGGCTCCCTGCGCTGTTCCAGTGCAGCTCACAGACCGGGAGGCCGCTGCAGTTCCTGTTCTATGACATCGTAACTGAGGGCAATGGGGAGAAGCACTCAGAACTTCCACAGCAGGCAGACGCTCCTATAACGCCAAAGTGGGCAATCACCTTTGGAAATTCAGGTCTATGGCATCTTATGAAAACACTGGTCCAATATAGACTGGGAGGAAACTACAAATCATTTATCCTTCCCCGTGATTGCTGTTGACGTGCTGTTCAAGAATAGTAGCTCCAAAGTATAGCTTGAGATTTCTTGGCTCTGAAGGTGAATCTTGTCATTATTATTATTTTCTGTGTATTGAGGTGGAGTCTCGTTACATTCCCCAGGCTGAGCTTGAACTCCTGGTCTCAAGTGATCCTCCCGCCTCAGCCTTCTGAGCAGCCAGACTCATAGGTACAATGCCACCATGCCCAACCTGAAGCTGGTGATTGATATTTAATAGCATCAAACTTTGCATTTGCATTAAAAATAGATTTTGTTTAATGTCTCCAAAATCATCCCTATGCTTATTTTATTCATACCCTTTTACCTTCTGCTGTAGTCTGGGTGAAATGAAGATGCCAAGTCCTGTGGTGTTGCGTGGATCTCAAGCCCCATGGCAGAGATTACTGGGCGGCCACTAAAGTAGGATGGAGGAGAAAGGGCCCTGTTGCCCCACAGGGACAGGTTGTGTTTGTCCTGTGGAGTGCAAATCTCCAGCACAAGCGGCTACTCTGCAGGCCTGGCTGGGAGTCACTGTCTTGCCCTCCAGGCACACAGCGCTTGATAGCTTGTTCCCTAGGTCAACTCCAAGCTTCTCCTGCCTGCACCTGCAGTGGCTCACAGATGCAAACGGAAGAAACACTCTGTGCTCCTTTGTCTTGTAGTCTAAACAACGAGCTGGCGGAGCCCCGAGGCCCACGCTCATCCGGTGGTTAGTGTCGCTGTGCCAGACACTGCTCACCGCTCCCTCAAACAGCCCCGCACCACACACCTCTGCAGGGACCGTCAAAACCCTGGCGTCATATTTGACTTCCGTTACGTCTGCTTCGTGACAGCTGCATCTCGTGGAGAAGTGCTGTCACTCAGAGCTCATGGCCAACATGTCGGGCTTTCTGCCTCCAGCTCCCTGATGATCTCCACCCCACATTGTCTACGTGCCCCAGTGGGAACTCAACCACAACCCCTGTTTCCCAACTGTGCCCTACTCCAGCCAGCCTGGCAGGAAGGTCAGCCCCGTGAGGGGCCCTGCTGTGCCAGCATGAGGAGGCCAGGACTCCAGAACACCTCGTGCAGAAATGGGGTCATGCTGGAATCGAGTCGGGGCCAGAAGGGGAAGGGGTTGTGCACAGCGAGCATAGCTTCCGGGCCCGGAGCTCCTCTTTTAGCCCACCCCATCCCTGTCCCCCCAGACAACCATGTCTTCCCAGAAGTCCCACCTGTGCGGAGCTGCTGGTGGCCCCAAACAGATACATGTGCTCATTTCTGGAACCTGGGCCAAAAGGGGCTTTGGAGACAAGGTTAAACTGGACACTCTCAGGAGGCAGAAATGGGCTCACAGGAATTCTATAAAAGGGAGACTGGCCAGAGAGCAAAGGTGACGATGTGATGACACATAAAGAAGAAATGGAGAAGAAAAGGAAATGGATTCTTCCCGGAGCTTTAGAGAGCCTGCTAGGGCCTGGCCTCAGGTGGGTGGATGTGGCACGCCGGGGGCGGACCGCGCTCCACAGAGCTGCCTGGCAGAGCAGAAAGACATTGGAATTGACTTTGTCCCCAAGTCCCTGTGCATCGGGGGGAGGGGGTGCCCTTGACTTCATTTCCCACCACTATGAAGAGTTCAGGTGCCTTCTGTGGGCCTGGCTGTGTCCTGTGGGCCCCGGAACACTGGGACCGGAAGTCATGACTCCCAGCTCTAGGCTGCCATCGCTTCCATGTGGCCTCAGCACAGCCCCAGGAGGGGACACAGAGTCGGCCGCTCCACCCCACAAGGCCACCCAGGGCTCCCACCCGAGCTGCACCTTCTGCTATCGGGCGCACAGACCTGAGGAGAGAACACACACCCCCATCTAGGGAAGGATTCTTTTCAAATTCCTGTTTGTAGTCTAACCAGGGAGCATGACACGTGTGAACCCCACACAGACAGGTGTTCCATAAACAGCTTTTGAATGGATGACTTCATGCTTGGAAGGCTATACTTTCAGGGGTCATTTCTACAGTTGGTGACTTCATGCGTGGATGTCTGGTTTATACCACAGTACTTAAAAAATATTACAACTTGATGGGGTGGGGTTGTATGTAGCTCAGTGGTTGAGCACTTGCTAACACGGTCTAAATTCAATCCACAGCAATGGATAGATGATTGATAGATGATAGATAGATAGATAGATAGATAGATAGATAGATAGATAGATGATAGAGGGTAGACACTTGATAGAGGGTAGAGAATAAATTAGATAAATATATAGGTGATAGAAAAGATAGGTGGTTAAAAGGTAAATAGAAGATAGATGATAGAGGATAGATAGATGATGGGTAGATGATAGACCGATCTTGTGTCTCTTGAATTGCACTATAGTAGCAGCCTTGGTGTCCTTAGTTGATTTAAATTGCCTACCTTTTTTTTTTTTTTGCTTTTTGGAGACAGGGTCTCGCTTTGTAGTTTAGGCTGGCCCTGAGCTCACTATGGTGCCCAGGCAAGCCGCCGCGAGCTCAGCAATCCTCCTGTCTCTGCCTCCCGAGTGCTGGGATTAGAGGCTTGAGCCACCACGCCCAGCATTATATGTGGTAACCGGGGATCGAACTCAGGTCCTTGTGCTTGCAAGGCAGGCACCGGAACCACTGAGCTAACCCTCCGGCCCCCAAAATTGCCTACCTTTTGTCTTAATCATCTTCCATGGTGTTGAGGAAATACAAAACAGAGGAGAGTTTCAGTGTGGTTCACATTTTCAGTCTATAACCGGCACTTGGAGGCTGGAAGGCTTGGAGGAAGGGTCTGGCGGAGGAAAGCAGCACACCTCACGGCAGCCAGGAAGCAGAGAGAGGAAGAGGGAGGGTGATACACACCTGGAGGTCGCACCCCATGGACCCATCTTCCTGCCCAGAACCCACTTCCTAACAGCCTGCTCGCTCTAACACCCCATAATCCAATCACCTTCCCAAAGTCTCACCTCTGAGTGCAGGAGACTTTGAGGGCACATCTAGATACAAACCATCAGATTTTTCATGGTTATTTTTACTTTTGGGCAGAGCCAGAAGTCATGCAGCACTAGATTCAGCAAATAAAATGGAAAAGGACACAGAAGACAGTGTTTTTACAACCTGCCTTCCTGCTGGGTGTCACTCAGCACCGTTCATCATTCTCTTGATCGCGCCTCTTAAAGACATTCGTGAAAAAGGACTTCAGAATGTCCTCAAACAGCGGCAAGAATGATGAGACAAATGTGTATAAAGTGAGGGGAAGGATCTCAAGGAAGATGAAAGACAGTATGTCTTTTATTGTAATAATTCATAAACATTTATCCCATTTTGCCACATCCTATATAAAATAAAAACATACATGTAAACATAAATTTGGAGCATTTTTTTTTTTTTTGAGATAGGGTCTTGCTTTGTAGTTCAGGCTGGCTCTGAGCTCACTATGTAGCCCAGGCAAGCCTGGAACACAGCAATCCTCCTGCCTCTGCCTCCCAAGTGCTGGGATTACAGGTGTGAGTCACCATGCCCAGCACTGTGGTATGTGGTATTGATGGTTGGTGGGCGTGAGTCACCACACCCAGCATTGTATGTGGTTACCCGGGATCAAACTCAGGGCCTTGCACTTCTGAGACAGGTGTTGGAACCACTGAGCTAAATCTCCAGCCCAATTTGGAACAATTTTAAGATGTCAAGTTCAGCATGCTTCTTTACCTAAGTGTGCTCATTCTATAAATTACTAGTTCGTGCTCATTCTATAAATTACTGTGGACTGTCTGCATACATTTTTGTTTTCTACAACAGGGGCTCAAAGCTTGAAGGCCAACAGGTAGACAGGTACTGTTAACATTGCGCCTCCACGTTGTACGAGGCAAACTGAAAAGCTTTACATGAATAATAATGAACAAAGATGTAAATTAGAGTGAGAGTGCATTTTTCCACAGTCAGATATGTGGACTTCACTGTCCGTGTCCTCCCCATTGGCTACGGCTAGTCAGCTAGTCACGGAGAGACGCGTGCTCTCACTCCTGACTGATTTGACAGCAGCTGAGACAACGCAGCTGTGGGTTCCCATCACGGCCCGAGCCGGAGCAGGGACAGTGTGACAGCGAAACCTCAGAATAGCGTGCATTTCCGCAGAAGGAGGAGGAGCCAGATGAAACAGTGCCCTAGGAAGATGACCAAAGAATGCCCGCGTCAGGCCGGGATGCGGCGAGGCACGAGCTACAGCCCTGGGTCAGAGAACGATGCTGTCTGGTGGGGGGGGGGGTGTTCATAGATGTGTGCATGCATGTCTGCATGGCTTACATGTGGGTGTGCATTTGTGCAAGGTCTTGTCAGAGTGTGTATGTGTGTGTGTGTGCGTGTGTGGAGTCTGTGCACATGAACATGAGTGGGCACCTGCTTTTATAAGGACAAGAAAGCCTCAGGAAAGGCAGGGAGAAGGTGCTGGCCAGCAGTGTTCACCTCCTCCTGGGCTCATTTGCAAGACTACGTACATGGATGCATTTCCTACTACCTAGTAGGTCACCTCTGCTTAGCCATTCCATGGATCAACAAACTGAGGCAAAGAGATGCCAAGAGACCTTCCTAAATTGAATTCTGAAGCCAGGTAACCACACCCAAAAGCCACGACCAAACCCACTCTGTCTTGCTTTACTGCTTAAAACAGCAAAGGCAGCAAAGCCTGAAGTTAAACACTGTAAATGAGGGGCTTCTGTGTTTGTTTTTCCATGCTGGGGCCTAAACCCAGGGCCTTTTACACTGAGCTGCATCCCAGTGCTTTCTGGTTTTTATCCTGAGACAAGGTCTCCCTAAGTCACTAAGTTGCTCAGGTTGGCCTTATACTCACAATCCTCCTGCCTCAGCCTCCAGGAGTACTAGAATTACAAATGTATATCGCTGTGTGTGTGTTTCACTGTGGTGCTTTTACTTTCTTCTCCGTATCTCTCTTTCCGGTAGAGCATTGTCATCTTGAGGTCTCTCCCTTACAAAGAGGAAAGAAGTGAGATCTCTTCCTCAGTGTCAGGCAGCAGCGCGGGATTTCTCCTCTTCTGAGGGGGGTGGGTGCGACGGCCCAGGAGACGGGACAGCTGGTTACACAACCTCCTCCCGCCACACTGCAGGGCATCTGAGCACCCGATGAAATCCCGGAGCCAGAGCTGTCAGATGTCTCCGAGAATCAAGGGCTCCACCCAGCCCCGCCCTGGCATTACCACAGCAATTAATTAGGGGAAGAGAGAGAGAGAGAGAGAGCTGTCTGCTGTCTGCTGTCTGCCCTCAGCGTTCCCTGGACCTGCGGCTCTGAGAATAACATTCCGCTCTGTGCTCCTCCCTTTCCCTCCTTCCCTTTCTCTGTCAGCTTTATTTATATTTTCACTGTGCTACCGAAGTGAGGATGCAAATTCATTCTGCATAATTGCTGTGCTCTGTTATGAATGCCCGAGTGCTACTACTTGTATCACAGACACAGATGTGCACACATACGGATACACACACATGCACGCACGTACACATACACACAAACACACGTCCCACAGGCATCAGGCTCCTGCCCTAGCCCTCTCCACTTTCTTTTTTTCTTTCTCTTTTCTTTTCTTTTCTTTTTTCTTTTTTTTTTTTTTTTGAGGCAGTCTCGCTTTGTAGTTCAGTCTGGCCCTGAGCTCACTATGTAGCCCAGGCAAGCCTGGAACTCAGCAATCCTCCTGCCTCTGCCTCCCGAGTGCTGGGATTACAGGCGTGAGTCACCACGCCCACCACTGTGGTATGTGGTGCTGATTACTAGTGGGCATGAGTCACCATGCCGGGGTATCGTTGTATGTGGTTACTGGGGATTGAACCAGCCACCTTGTACTTGCTAGGCAGGCGCTGGAACCACTGAGCTAAATCTCCGGCCCTTCTCCACTTTATTTCTGAGATGTAGCCTTGCTCCGCTGCCCAGCCTGCCCCAACCATCCTCCCACCTCGGCCTCTGGAAGGCCAGGGCCCAGAAACACCACCATATCCGGCCACTCCCATTTCATCCTCCGGGGGAATCTGGGTTCTTTGCAGATGGAAGAGACATGGTTTTCCAGCTGTAGATTAGCCGCAAGGGCCTTTCCATTCTGGAAATTCAGCATCTTTCTGGTCTACAGCGAAGCATATAAATCGTGTGAGCTGACCGAGATTCAAACCCTCTTTCATTCGTGGAATTCATGACTTGCTCACATCATGGTCAATGGATGGAGGATGACAATAACTTGAGAAATGTAGAAATTTTCATGGATGGGTCTTGCTCCCAGAGACTGGTGAGCATGGCTGTGGCTGGGGACAAGAAGGGCTTCGGCAAAGGACTTTTAGAAGCCCCTATAGGTGGAGGGGAGGGCCTGTAACATGCAGGCAGGGCTGTGAATTTGGATACAAGGTGCTCCCCAGACAAGCCTGTCATCCCTGGAACACTGCTCTCAGGCAGTTCGCTCCTTGTCAGCCCTGGCTGGGATGAGGGGTCCTGGAGGCAGCCCTGCCCCATCTGGCTCCAGTACTCAACAGTTTGTAATGTCACCAGCAGCAGCCAGAGCCTTCCAGGAAGTGCCGAGTAGTCCAGAGAAATGGGGAGTGGTGTTCTACAGACAGAGGCTCAAGGCGGCAAGAGGACAGACCACCTGCCCTTCTCAGAAGAGAAGAGGTGTCCAGGTGACAAGCGGGAAGGGCATAGAGGCGCCGGCAGGTGGCCGGGAGCAGCTGTGATCTCTCCTACCCCATGGCCCAGGAAGTGACTCAGTACAGCTCTGTGACATCAGCCACGGATCCAGCCAGGCCCAACACTCCCTGAGCTATTTTGGGGGCCACTACGTCTGCAGGCAAGCAGTCTCAGCAACACCACACAATGGATCCCCAATGGACAAAACTCCAGGACACCTGTGGGGGGAGAAGTCAGGACAGTAAGATGAGTCCACACTGTTGACCTGACCTGGAGGAACCAGTGGCCCAAGGCCATGCAGGCTGCTTGCAGTGCTGGGTCCAAACCCACCAAGCTGCGGGTGTCAGTAGAGCTGCTAATGTCCAGCCCTGTGCATCCTGACTCCCTGAAGGGCTCCATTTTGCGTGGTCATCCACCAGGAAGGCTTGGACCGGAGCATATCTGTCCACTGGGTCAGAGTGTACACATGGTGAGGGTCCCATGAGTGACTAACAGAGGTCACAGCATGCAAACAGCTTCCGTGCGCAGGGTACTTACTAAACACCGGGCACTTGCTGGGCCTTGTCTGCGTGTGTCCCATCTAAGCTTGCAAAGCCTATTGTCCACTTTCTGTCCACTTTGACCAACAGATATGAATTTGTGGGTCTCCTAGCCCAGACCTTCACAGGCTGTATCACTGTTCTGACTGGATCTTGGCCACTTTGCTATAATGACATCAAGCCATGGAAAGCAAGCTTTTGAAGTAGGGACCCCTGTGACACCCCAGGGAGGGTGGTCGCAGAGCAGCCAGCCGACACCAAGTGCTGCAGAGCTGTTCTGCTGCCTGGCATCGTGAGCAAGGAAACACTGTTGTTCTAAGAATCCAACGCAGGGATGGACTGTTACACAGCAGGAACTGAAACAGCAGGAGGTTCCTCTGTGCCCCAGGCACTGGGGGAGACAGACACAGGCATCCATGGGTCTGGAAGGTGGCTTGCACGCTAAGAGTGACCATGCACTCAGGTTGCCGTGTTCATCTGTTTTCCATTTCTATAACAAAATTCCCAAGAGCAGGTGATCTGTGAAGGGAAGAGATTCATTTAGCTCATGGTTGTGGAGGCTGTACTGAGGCAGTGCACTACCCACACGGGTGATGCTGCCTGGCTCCCCTACACCGAAGCAAGTGGCATCATGGTCTCAGCATGCCAGGAGGGATAGGGCCAGAACAGGGAAGAAGCTCATTTGTTCTCCAACAACTCAGTATCAAGAGGACAAACTCTAGATCCTTACTTAGGCCTTCTGGGGACAGCCCCTGGGGACTAACAACTTCCTCCTGGGCCCATCTCTAAAGGCTCACCCATCTCTGACTCCACACACCGGGACCCAGCTTCCAATCCAGATACCCTAGTGGTGTGTGCTTTGTCCCCTTGAGCCTTTGTCCACTGTCAGACCTTTTCACAGGGACCACATTCCCAGAAGCAGCCAGCAGTTCCCTGTCCCTAGCACAGCAAAGTTAGCTGGGCCAGGGTGCTCACTGGACCACAGGAAGCAGTCTGTAGTTCAGCCCCTCTCAACCCCCCATGTGTTGTGGTTTGAATCCTAACTACATCCTAGTGCCCCAGGGCTTTGCGTGTTGAAGGCTTGGTCCCCAACAGCAATGTCAGAGTCATGATTGAACCCTGAGAGCTTTGATCTCATCTGTGTGGATAAATGCTCAATCTGATGGCTGCATGGGGGAAAAGAGAGACAGGAATTTAGGATGTAGGACCTTGCTGAAGGGTGTGGATTATGAGAGTGTAACAAAGGGGATATGTCCTGTCCCAGACTCCTGGTGAACAGTTTTCTTTCATCCCACACTCCCAATACTTTCACTTCCTGTGTCACCACAGTTAAGGCAATGGAGTCAGCTGCCTATGGACTATACTTCAGAGACCTAGAGCCACACCAAACCCTTCCTTCCTTCAAATTGTCCGTCTCAGTTATTTTGCCAGGGATGAAAAGCTGATCAACACACCCTTCAATGGTTCAAAGACCATCAAAGCATCACTGGTTTGTTCTATTTCATCTTCAAAGTATGATGTCTGTTTTGCTCCTTTTAAAACTTTGCTCTGTTCTGGAGATGATACATGTGGGACTACACTTATTGGCAGGATCCATTTACATTATCTAGAAATACGTTATAACCTTTGATCTGTGATGTGCGTTTGGCCTACAGTGCCAGGTCAGGAGTACCTATAGGAAGTCACCATTGCAGGTGGGGTGCACAAAGACACTTAACATTCTTGGAACCTGGGCTCCTGTTCCTGGCAATAGCCCATGATACCTGTATGTTCAGGGTGTGCACAGGTATGCAGTTGGGGCAGGTAGGGCTCTAGTTCCTACTCAGCACTTGCAAAAGTTCTGAGTGGTAAATATCCTCTTCCCCCTTGGCACCTTTTATAAATGATTAAATCAGCTCACATGAAAGTTTTGGGCTGCTGTGCAGTTGTTTTGGCTTTTATCTAGATGCCCCACAAAGCCTCAGGTGGTCATAAGTGGAGCTTTTCAGAGATGGGTGAATCTAGAGTGTGTGATGCTGGGATCAAGGGTTTATAATTACTAAATTAGCCCTCTGGTTGGTTTGGCATAGTTCTGGGTATGGATAATGGAAAGGTCCTTCCCTGGTGTGAGTGCTGCCTGCCCTAAGGACATGTAGCAGGGATAGAATATGAGAGACAGAAAGACTCACTATTGTCATTTGCTTGCTGCCTCCTGCCTTCTGCCTGCCATGAACCGTTTCTTCTCTGCAAGTCCTCTCTGCCATGCCACCCTACCTCAGAATAGCCACATATGAACTGAAACCCCTACAAACTGTGGGCTACCATCAACTTTTCTTCCTTTAACTTCTGGCATTGAGTATTGTCCTAGCAATGAGGAAAGTAAAACAGCAGGCTCCCTGAGACTGGAAAGTTAAGCACCCAATACTTTCTATCTAGGGCTGGTAGATCACTCCTGGATGCCCTAATAGAGCAGTGCTGATGGGTCCTGGGAAACCAGTGAGAGTGATGTGCAGTCCAACTGAGTGGGGCTTGCTCGGGCCTAGACAGCTGGGATTTGATCTGGAGAGGGATGGAGTCTGGAGCACTCTAAGCACTGTCCTCACTCAGAAAGGTGTGGTCCCTTCTGTCTGGTTTTTCTGTTTTTGAGTGACACATGGGCTCAGCTCTTTTATAGGCTCTGGGTTTGGGAGTTATCTTCCCACGTAAGGACATCTCACAGGGGCACCCCTGACACCTGGGTCACAGCTCTTTGGTCTCCACATAGGTTACTTCCTGCCACAAAGCCTGCACTGAAAACTCTGTCATTCCTTGGTATCTGCAGGGATTGACTCCAGGACTCTGTATAAAACAACAAAACAATGCCACATTTGCATGTAGCCTGGCACATCCCTGTGTACTTCTTTAGATTACTTGTAATACTTAAGTCCCTGGCAAACAGTTATTACACGGTATGGTTCAGGGAAAAAATGATGAGAAACAATTCCACACAGTTTTAGTATAAATGCAGTTGCCCTTTGATCATCTCTGTCCAAGGCTGGTTAAACCCTCGGCACAAACACTGACTGTACCTACCTGAGAAGGCTGAGCTCTTCACACATCTCCTCGAAACCCAGAGATCTGGGCTGTAGCCGCCCCAGTTAACATGACCTGGGCTCTCCTGTGCCCCTCCCCCCGCTCCGGCCAGGCGACCACGCCACTTCCCTGCCACCACTGCTCCAAGCCTCATCTCCTGAGCGTCTCTCAGCGGCTCCTTGGAAAGGCCCAAGGTCCAGGCTGTGTAGGGCTGGACACTGCTCAAACCGAGCTGCCCAGAGGGCAGCCATCACTCCCGGGCGGTAGGTGGGCAGATCTCAGCCGTCCTTGAACCTCTCGACCAGCATACGGTGGTTTGTTGACACCTAGAGACGCAAGGGGACTCAGTTAAAGTCCCCTGAAGAAGCTTTCTCTAAAATAAGAAAGTACACAGGTTTCTCAACTCAAAGAAATTGCTGACAGCTTTGTTTCCCACCCAGCAAGAGTAAAAAAGAAGCTGACAACTTATTTTTGCAGGTTATGCTCATTCAAGTCTATTTTTAGAGCATTTTCCTAAGTCAGGAAACCAGAATAGACTGGGGGTTGCAGAACTCCATCTGTCTGAGCGCTGGGTGGGTCCCTAGGGCGCACCTGACCCTCCTTTCACAGTAGCCCCCAGAGAGCCGAACGAAGGCAGGGCTCTTTGTTTCTAGAAGTGTTCAGGGAATGCACTCAAAACAGTCCCAGTCAGTTTAGCACCAACTAAACAACGACTAATATAAGCTGTTTATACCCTGAAAATCATACAAATGCCCTTAACTTTTAAAAAAAGTAGTTCAAATGATCCCTTATATTTAAATAGATTTCTTATTAAAAGGGCATACAACCCTGTTTGGGTTGTCCAGATAAAAATTAACCTATGGAAAAGAAAGCCTACTCAGAAAGCTATAAAAAGGCCCCTGCCCCCATTCTTTCCGGGGCTGGGAACCCTTCCCCCACCCTGTGGCCAGGCCTCTGCGTGACTCATGCTTTTCTATGGAAAGGCAGTTGGTGCCTGAAACACAGCCTCAAGATGGAAAGCTGACATATGAGTAACCGGGCTGACAGGCAGTACTTGGGGTGACATTAGCAAGTAGGTTGGAGTCCCACACAGTCCCTCTGAGGGCAGTGGCCCTGCAGGTGGGGACAGGGTTGGGGGCAGCAGGCGGTCCCGGTCCCCCAGGCCTATCCTCCTGGGCACAGCTTCTTGCTATTTTTGGCCTCCACTATCAGCTTCCTCTACCCTCTTGAATAACTTAGATCTCAAAACCACTGCTCTTCTCCCTTTTTTTTTTTTTTTTTTGTACTGGGGATTGAACTCAGGACCTTGTGCTTGCCAGGCAGGTGTGGCGCCACTGAGGTACATCCTTGGCAATACTACTTTTTTTTCTTACAGGTCAAAAACACTCTATATGGAAGATTACAAATTGCTACAACAGGCATTTACAGGTTTTACAATGCAAATAATAAATCCATCGCAGTGCATAGCTCCTTGGCTGGCAAAGGTTTGGTAGGGGCTTCTGGGAACCCTCAGCCCCTGCTGGGTGGCCCTGACTGATTCTCAGCATAACCTGTGTGTGCCAAGACCAGGGGACCCAAGGGCACAGCAAGTGAGAGCTGGGCTCCTCACTATTTTGGGCTTCTATATTTTTCAAAACAATTAATTGCCAAAAAGAAATTACATGCACACACACACACACACACACTCACGAATGTGCACACACACATGCACGCACATCCTTCTTAGGGAAACAAACAGCAGAAACCATCCCGAGTGAAATTATGACACAGGATTTTGTAACCCACGGCAGAGCGCGTCTGAAACCGGAGTGCAGCCAGCGGCTTCTTATCTGCGTCCTTTCCAGGAAGCAGCTCTGCACTTTGTCAGGGCTTCTGCACGTAGGCCACGGGGGATTGCTGAGGACCGGCTGCCCTTCCTCCGCGCCCACACCGGCTGCTGGGGATGGGAGCTCAGCTGCCCCAGGTTGGCTCAAAAGTCATCGTCTAACCACTTCTATGGCTTTCGGTGGAGCTCTGGGTTCTGAGAGGCTAACTCTACCCTGGAAGTGAGAATGTGTAAAGCTTGCTAGGCGAGGCAGAAAGCAAGCCCCTCAGAGCGGCTGTCATCGGCATGTCACCGGCCATCACCCCCCCCCCCCCCCACGGACCTGCCTGCGAAGGCCAGTAAACACATGGAGCTGTCAGCTTTGAGACACAAGGTCACTGCTAAAGTCTGCTCTTAGGAACGAAGAATCTCAGCTGAGGGCTTAGGAAGGGTGAAGAGAAGTAAATTCTCATTTCTTGCATCTTCTATCCTTTAGCTTCTTCCTCACAGAAATGTGTGGCTCTGCTGCAGATGTCCTTATCTTACACAGCTTCCGTGTCATGGAAATTGCTCAGAAGAAAGAAAACCACCCTGCGTCCTTTTCTTTTGAACTTTTATTTAGGAAGTGGGCTATGCTAGTTAAGAAAAGTTCCTCTGTGTGGCCTGGTCATCTTGCAGCAGAAAGTGGCAGAACAGCCCCGTGAGCAGCAGAAAGAAGGGACTCCCGTGTTTCTGAAAGTGCCGAGCACTCCTGTGTGAGCTCGACCTCGAGCGTCTCTGGAGAAGGCACAGAGTGCTGAGTACCAGTACGGCTCACAGGATGACTCAGAGTGAAAGGTACTTTGTGAAACTCGACGGTTCTCATGGCATTAGGAAAACGGCAGTGTACCTGTGCCAAACAAATTTACTTTGTTGATGGCAACAGGGATAAAAACAGGCAAGAGCTGAGTGATTTCTTGGGGTCCACAAACCACACCCTTGGGTCGTGGGCATGCTATGAGTGCAGAAGGAACAGAAAAATCCACTCAAGAACCTAGACACACAGGAGCACAGTTGGGTCAACCTCCCTGCAGGGCCAGCTACTGGCATTAGAAACTAAGCATGGCAGGTGCTCGGTTGGGGTTCCTGGTGAGGACTGCCTACGACAGATGTCGCCCCAGATCAGGGACTGAATGTATCCCAGGTCTTTCCAGGGAGGCAAGGGTACCCTGCTCTCAGCTGGATGGCGGAGCAGGAGAGACAGAGGAACACAGAGCCCAGGGAACATTCAAGATCTTGATGCATGGACTGCCTTGCCCCACTGGGCTTTGCTCAAGCCGGGTCTATGTCCCTTAAGCCAGAAGAGGTTGGATACAGGCAGCGGCACCTTCCCAGTGTCCTCATCCCCACAGTGGACCGATTCCCTGACAGCGCTCTGAGCTCTCACCTCTCTGGGCTGGTCTACGTGCTTGCTGGGTGGGGAGCTGCGGGCCCTTCAGTTTCTCCAAATTCTCTCCCAGAAGACAACAGAGTCCACCCAATCCAGAGTCAATATCAATTAGGTATTAAATAACAAACTCTCTGGCTTGTAGTTAAAGAAATCCAAAGGAGGTCTTAAGGAGTCTGTTCTCAACCCACAACATCCTCTAGGATCCTCTAAAACATCATGAATGAAAAGGAGATGATGGTGAAGAGCAAGATGGTAAAAGACTCCCAGCTGAGAAATGCCCTACAATATTCCTTTAGGAAGAAATTATCAGCAGGACCCTCCACGTGGAAAGGGGCTAAGGAGCTCAATCCACTGTCAGGGAAATAGGTCCGTAAATGGACATCAGGGCCTCACTAGCTTAGAAAGCCCCTCCTACTTTGTGGACAGGTGGGCTGACCCAATGTGTGTCCCATGTTGGCAGGTTCTGTCCTTCAGCGGGCAGAGGCAACTCAGTGACGTGGAGGCCACGCTTACGTGGTTCTTTGGACCACACCTGACCTCATGATCTGACTCAGAGCTGGGCACAGCTGCTGGACAGAGCTCTGGGGCGGTGCTTACAGAGGAGGGTCCGGGCAATTGTGCTGTGGTGGTTCAGGAAACACCGTAAGGCAAGTGGGAGCATCATGGGGAAAGGTTAACAGACTGGGTGAAGTGCTAGCCTGGCAGTGGCTGTGATGTTTGGGCTGGGACACCAGCACCCCTTCCCCATAGTACTCACCTCCCTAGCCACAAGGGGTCCTATGATCTTAACTCGGAGGTCTCGCTTTCATGAGTGGGAAGTAAGTGAAAAGTGCTCCCCTTCTTCCTGGTGGTGAAGCACAGGGCTGGGAGCTGCCACCGGGCAGGTCACTCCTCAGGGATAGGCCTAGAGGACATTTGGCTGCACGTGAAGGGAAGTGGAGGTCTCCTGCAGCCCAGAGACCCTGTCACCATTGTTTCCAAAGACGCTGCTCCTAGTCCTTTCGGCTTCTCAATGTGTACGTGATTAGGAACTGTTGTAACTGAGTGAAATAGAAAAGCCTATTTGGGATTATGTTTGGGGCTGAGAGTCAGTGAATCCCCTTTTTCTTGAACTACTTTGATTCAGCATCTGACATTCACAGCAAAGAGTCCTGAAGCATCCAGCATTTAAGAGAGCCCTGCACTGATAAGATTCAAATGTCTACCAAAATGCAGTATTTTCATTTACTGTTTTACTTATATTTACTCAGTCACCACAGAAGCATGTGTGGGCCCATGTCAGACATAGCAGAAGGGGCACTGTAAAACAAACCTGAAACTTTCATCAGCAGGCTAGGACACACAAAAGGTAAAAACAATACACAGAAGGGCTTTCTCAAGAATCAAGCTTACGGGAAAATCCCACTCTTAAAAACATAATCCCAAAAAGGCTTTTCTATTTCACTCAGTTGCAACAGTTCCTAATCACGTACACATTAAGAAGCCAAAAACACAGTTATTTCCGAAGCACTTTCTTCTGAGGCAGTGCTTGGCTCTTCTATCTTTGTGTGAGCAGCGTTATGTCACAGCGTTAATCATTTCCAGGATGTTTGCTGCCGGGTAATGAGAAACTTCTTGTGCAAGAAGTCATTAATCAGGGCGCAGCATTGCGTAATGCGTGCCGAAGCACGTGTCGTGGGATCAGAGTACACAGCCGCTTAACGCAGGCCAGGGTTTGTGCTTCCCACTGACCTTTTCCAAAGCAGAACCACAGCCATGTGACGCCTGCTTCTCGCCAACACTGGCCTATCGCCAATCATTAGGTTAGATGATTGGGAGAAACAGAAATTTCAGTTCTTTCAGAGTTCCCGGAGGAAGACTCTTTCCAGTCCCTGGTTTCTGGCACTGCTGTGGCTGGCTTTGATGTCTTACTCCTCCACATTATAAAGACCATCTTTTAGCAATGAAATCAAATATTTTTGCTTAAGTAGTTCCTGGCATGTGTGTTAGAAATAAGAGACATTGACTCACAATAAGATTATTTTATGTATAAGAAAAGCAAAAAGCTAAAGATGCTGGAAGCTGAGGACATGCATGGAATACATGAAATCTCAATCCATCATGTTTGATGTTCTTGAGCAATAATGTTAGTGAGAAACTTACTTAATCTCAATGGTGTTATCCAAAGAGAACACTTGCGAAACACTTCAGACAAATATGCTGTAATTATTACATGAATAGAGAGCTTGTGTAGCATAAACTGTTTTTGTAAGATCAACACCAACTCTTGCCCCCCTGGAGAGACTGGTAATTAGCCTTAGTAACAATGGGCACTGTGTTTTCCAAGTCCTGAGAGGCAGCGGAAAGTGAGATGACTCACTGCAGCCCTTGGCCTCCCCAGTGGCCAGCATGGAGGGGGCTTGTTTCCAGTCACACCCAAACCTGTACATTCTTCTCAAACCTAGCCCAGGGCCACCAGACATTCCGGTAGCCAACGAGAATATTTTCGAAGACATACTAGAAATAATGAATCATCAACTTTCATCTACTTTTCATCATTTTTTTTGAGAAAAGGTCTTTTGAGTTCCATGAGCAGTAAGCTTTTACTATATTTGAAATCCTGTCCAAGTATGATAAGTTCAAATTAATAACCAGTGTCATCATCATGTACATGTGCAGCAGTAGAGCGTGGTTTTAATAGCCTGGCAGAAAGTGCTTTTCTAAAACATGAAACACTAATAAATGCTGGAACGGACGTAATTAGCCTTTGAATGTTACTAACTTGAATGCTGTCCTTACAGCCTGATTTGCTTCTGTTTATGGCTGTGTAGACACTGGGGGCTGAATGAGCACCACAGACTAACCTCGTGACAGGGCGAGTGAGCCTGGTAAGAGGACCAGACTTCTGGCTCCCAAGCCTGTCCTCAGAGCAGACATTTATAAGACAATGCACAGTAACTGCTAGGCTTTGATTGCAATTAAACTTTTCATATGGGACATAAGGCATATGAAGTATTTTAGGCTGCAGTAATAATAATTTAATGAATGCCAGCTGTGGTTTTCCCAGAAGTCAGAAAGCCAGCTTGCACACAGCATTTATCAACAGCAGCCAGTACATGTACATGGTTGCGTTGGAATCAGGTTGGGATGCAAAGGCACGTGCACAGTACAGTGAAAACTCTAAAAAATCTGTTTCTTTCTATAAGAAATGAGAACACTGGCAAAAATGTCAAATAAAACCTGTCAAAACCTTTTCAGAATCTTGGCTATTAGCCCAAAGCTTGCAACAATTCAAAAAGCATTTATTCAAGAAAATGATGAAATCTCAATAAAAACACAAAGCACTGTGGCATTTTAAGTCGTCCTGTTCCACTACCCCTTCCTAGCATTACATATATGTTGGAGACAATCACTCTTACAACCACTGTGGCTATGTGTTTACCCTGCTTAGTGTTCTAACAGAAGGCCACAGACCAGGGAGCTTACAGAGATTTATTCCTCGCGTTTCTGGGGCAGAAAGTCTAAGTGCATCAGAGTGCCAGGAATCCAGAAGCCACGGCATGTGCAAGGTGCTGCTATGAAGGCTCAGGAAAGATGGAGGGAAGCTCCAGCTTTTACCTCTGGCTGACCCACCCTGAGCATCTACCCAGGAGCAAGTAAGGGCTAAGGTGCCTTGTCAAGTGCCTGACAAACTCTTGACAGTATGCCTCAATATGTACATAGCCCCCAGGAAATCATAGTCCAGTCATGAGCTGACTACCATGTTAAAAAGAGATGTCAGTGGTCATGCTCAATAAAGGATTAGGAAACTACATAAATAAATTGCAACAGCAAACAACTATAAATGTGGGTTGAAGGGAGAAGGATCTCACTTCCAGAGTTGCTACATTGTATTATTTTAAAAGTGTATTATTTAACAAAACATTACCAGATAGGCCAAGAAACAAAAACATGTGACTCATACAAAGAAACGAAACACAACTGAAACTGTCCCTGAGAATATCCAGTTGTTGAAATTACTAGAAAATATTTTAGATTAAGTATTCAAAAATACGTTCAACAAATTAAAGATAAGTATGAGAGTGCACCTGACAAAACAAATATCCATATAGAGAAATTAGGGAGAAAATAAAAAAGAGCCAAAGAACAGTTCTAAAATTGAAAACACAGTAATTGTAATGAAAAATTCACTAGATGGTCTCAAAAGCAGATTGAAGATGGCAGAGGAAAGAATAAGTAAAGTTGAGGTTTATCATTAGAAACTCATCTGAAGAGTAGGAAGAAAAAAGATCAAAGGGAGACGAAGCATCTCAGTCACCTGTAGGACATTAAGTAACATGCGCATGGTGGGAGCGTGAGAGGGAGAGGAGAGTGGCAGAAAAGCTATTTGAAAAGATAACAGCCAAAACAGTCAGGAAAAAAGACATGAACTGACAGACTCAAGAAGCTCAGTGAAATAGGCCCAACTCAAGGACAGTCAGGCTGAAACATGTTAGAAACTGTCCAAAGACAAACAGAGGATCCGTTGTAAGCATCAAGGTTATGTGCAAGGGAGTGACAGCCAGTTTTTCATTAGAAACGACTCACCCCAAAAGCCTGTGGAACGATGTATATAAACTGCTAGTGGACACAAATTGTCAGCTAAGCCTCCTCTCTCTAGACAATTACCATTCAAAAAGGAAGGGAAAATTCAGACATTCCAAGACACAAAAATTGAGAATTTGTCTCTAGAGGACCTGCCTTACAAGAAATACTAAAGGGAGTCTTTTAGGTGAAAATGCAAAGACACTAGAGAGTAGGTCAAACACACATTGAAGAATGAAAGGCACTGAGAAAGGAAAAGATGTGAATATAATGTCTTTCCCTTCATAAAATAATATTATAAAGCTGTTCTAATAGCCCTACGCTGCATAAAGATATAATTTGTATGATGATAACACCATAGAAAAGGGGAGAAGGTGCACAGCCACACAGGAGCAAAAATGTATTCTGTTGAAGTTAAATTGGCATTAATCTAAAATGGGTTTTATAAGTCATGAAATCAAGTAAAAAATGTATAAGACATGACAAGGATTTTAAATAGTAAACCAGAAAGAGTGTACCTACTGAACACAAAGAAGATGGTAATAGGAAAGATAGCAAAAAAGATTGTGACATGAAGAAAACGCACAGCAGAAATGGTAGGTATTAATCCTACCCTAGTAATGATGACTTGCCCAAATCCAAAGATAGAATAGGTACAATGAACAAAGTCCACATGCCAATGTGATACTATTTATAGAAGATACACCGTAGAAGTCAGTTACAACTGGTTGAAAGGAAGGATATGGGGAAAAAAGTACTTTGCAAAAAGTAACTAGAAAAGAGCTTAGATGTTTTTACTAATATTAGAAAAGATAAAATTTAAGATAAAATAGTTACCAGATACAAGGAAGCATGTTCTATAAAGACAAAAAGGTTCATCTACCAAGAACCATAACAACTATAAACATATATGCAAAGCCCCAAAACATAGAAAGCAAAAACCTGACACAATTAAAAGTAGAAATAAGAGATCTTTAATGATTAATTGTTGAATAATAAATGATATAACAATAGTTGCAGATTTTAGTATTTCACTTTCAACAGGACAGAATACCTTGATAGAAAATCAAAATGGAAATAAAAGAATGAAATATCACTATAAACCAACTGGACCTAACCAACATCTATTGAACACTCCCTCCAACAACAACAGAATACACAATTCCTCCCCAAACCCTCTCCAGGAGAGACTGTAGATACAGCCATAAAACAAGTCTTACTAAAATATAAAAATTTGAATTCCTTCTAAGCATCTTTACCAAATACAATGGAATTAAGATTGAAATCAATAAAAAAGGAAATCAGGGAATTCATAAGTGATTAAAAAACACAATCTTAACCAAACCAAACCAAACCAAACCCACAAAAAGTAAAAGAAGTCACAAGGGAAATTAAAAGATACTCTGTGATGAAAAGTCCTGTGTTGGAGATCCCCAGGGCCACTGTTAGCTCTCCAATTCTCTGGAAGGACTCACAGGCCTTAGGACGTGATTAGAGTCACAGCTATGACTTATCATACTAAAAGCACACCAAGCAGGAGCAGCAAAGGGGAATAGGGCAGACAGAACAAAGACCAAGAGAGACCAGCTGCCTCCAAGAGTTTTCTCCTAGCGGAGTTACACAGGATGCAATCATTCTCCAAGTGATGAAGTAGAAGAACATGAGTGAGGTGTTGCCTACATCTCATTAGAGACTGAGAGCCTCAGCATTTTTGCTGGGGTCTTGCCAAGTGGCATGCTATGTCAGGCAATACCCAAAGTCCATATTCCTAGAAGGAAAGCAGAAGTTTAGCATAAACCATATTGTTTATACAAATAGTTCAGGATAACTCATTGGAACAGAATAGTGGGAATCTCCCGAAACATAACTTCCAAATGCCAGCCAGGAGCTAACCTTATAATCAGTCCTTCACAAGGACAGAAGCTTAGGCTTCCTACATTAACTTTTTCTACAAAACAACATACCAAAATCTATGAGATGCTGCTAAAGCAGTACTTAAAGGAAAATGTATAGCTGCAGATGATGACGTTTTAAAGAGAAGAGATCAGACATCAGTAACTTAACATTCTATGTTATAAAATTAGAGAAATAGCAAATTACCCCTATGTAAGTGAAAGTAAATCTATAATAAAGACTATAATGGAAATAAATGAAATAAAGTGTAAGAAAAATCAACAAAGTGAAAAGTTGGTTTATTTTTTTTCTTTTGAGACAGGGTCTCACTTTGTAGTTCAGGCTGGCCCTGAGCTCACTATGTAGCCCAGGCAAGCCTCGAACTCAGCAATCCTCCTGCCTCTGCCTCCCGAGTGCTGGGATTACAGGCATGTGCCACTACGCCTGGCACTGTGGTATGTGGTATTGATTGCTGGTGGGCGTGAATCACCACACCCAGCATTGTATGTGGTTACCAGGTATTGAACTCAGGACCTTGCACTTACGAGGCAGACTCCAGAACCACTGACCTAGATCTCCGGCCCAAAAAGTTGGTTTTTAAAGGAGTATAAACTTTATAAACCTGACTGGACCACTTGAAAGAAAAAGGACTGAAATTTTAACATCAAGAATAAAAAGGTTTGTCTAAAAACAAGAATGGATATTATGACTAATTCTATATGAACAAGTTAGATAAATTAGATCAATGGTGGCAAACCTATGGCACACGTGTCGCAGTGGGCACGCAGTTCTCTCTCTGTTGGCACACGAGCCATACTGCTCCAACATCACCCCAGCAGCTGAGCTTTAACTGCACCATTGGCACTTTGTGATAAATAAATATGTTTTGGGCTGCAGTTTGGGCCCTTGAACTCTAAAAGGTTTGCCATCACTGACTTACATGAAGTATGAAAAATCTTAAAAAGTACATGCATTAGTGAAGCTAACCAAAAACAGGAATAAAAAATCTGCACGGACCTGTAATGAGAAGCTGAGTGAATAATCAAAGCATTTTCAACAAGGCCAAGAACAGGTCCAGATGGTTCCCCGGATGACTTTTTCATCCATTGCTTAAAGTATGATTAGCACAAATTCTATCCAAATGAGTCTAGAAATAGAGTTGAACACTTCCTAAATCACTCTAAGAGCCGGTATTACCACCCCTAGTCCCCAAAGACAGCACAAGAAAACTACAGACTAAAATTTCTTATGAGCACAGATCCCCAGGTCCTGAACAAAAGAGTAGCAAGCCACCTCAAACAGAACCAAAGGGTGCACACACCATGATCAAGATATCTATCCCAGAAATGCAACCAGAGATGGTTGAATATCTGAAAATCAATCAGTGTAACAACCATATTACAAGTACCATATAAAACAAGCACCATGATTATCTCAATAGAGGGAAAATGTATTTTTTAAAAAATCTAACACTTGGGCCTGAGATTTAGCTCAGTAGTTCCAGCGCTTGCCTCGCAAGCGCAAGGGACCAAGTTCAATCCCAGTAACCACATACAATGTTGGGCATGGTGACTCACGCCTATAATCACAGCACTCAGGAGGCAGAGGCAGGAGGATTGCTGAGTTCGAGGCTTGCCTGGGCTACACAGTGAGCTCAGGGCCAGCCTGAACTACAAAGCGAGACCCTGTCTCAAAAAAAAAAAATTAAAAATCAAGAATCAAATGAGATACATGTTCAGTGTTGCTATTTCTTCTTTCTTCCTTCCTTCCTTCTTTCTTTTTTTTTCTTTTCTTCTTCCTCCTTCTCCTCCTCCTCCTCTGTTCCTTTTTTTTTGCCAGGGGCGGGGGTATGAACTCAGAGTTGTACCCAGGCACAGTGCCACTGAGCTAAATCCCATTCAATACTTTCCTGAGGGATTTTTGCCTGGAAAACAATGCAAGAAAAAGACATAACAGGCATCCCATTAGAAAGGGAAGAAATAAAACTTCCTCTTTGAAAATGATATGGTACTGTTTATAGAAATCCTAAGGAAGCTGTTTTAAAAGAATATTTAGAACTAACATTTGTTCAGGGTAAAAGCATTCTAGTTCTACTAGATAACAAGATATAAAAATCGAATATAAGTTTATGAACTAGCAATGTCACAATCCAAAAATAAAATTAAAATTATTCTCTTTACATTACCATCCAAAAAAATAGAATGGGGCGTAATGACTCACACCTGTAATTCCAGCCCTCGGGAGGTGTAGGCAGGAGGATTGCCACAAATTTGAGACTAGGCTGGGCTACACAGTGAGTTCGAGGCCAGTCTGAAATACAGAAGTGAGATTCTGTCTCAAAATAAATATATAATAGAAACAAATCTAATAAGTTGAAGACATATACGGGAAACTACAAAGCACAAGTGAAAGAAATTAAACAACTAAGTGGAAAAAATCCCACTTTCATCAGTGAGAAAATAATATTGTTAAAAGGATATGTCTTACTTCCTTTTTTGTTGTTGTTTTTGAGACAAAATAACCAGGAACCAAAGTTAAAGGGGAAAAGTTTTTTTTTTTTACACTCAGTTTATAGATGTTTCAGTCCATAGACAGCTGGATCCAAGGCAGGGTGCATCACAGAGCATCACAGAGGAGAAACAGTCCATGGCAAAGCAGGGGAGGCAGAACACAGCCAGCTGTGGATAACAAACAGCAAGCAACCACAGCCCTCTTTCTACACCTCATATTTTACCCAGGCTACACGCCCTTAGGGTGGGTAGCACTCATACCCAAGGTGGGACACCTTTAATCCTAGCATCACACTGTGAATCAATCCCACCATCACATCCTTAGTCTCAACATTACACACTCTACATCCAGCCACCTCTGACCACATGAAGCTTTGGGGGCACATCTAGATATAAGCCATAATTTGGGGGAGCCATAATACTCCTCAAATTGCTCTACAGATTTAACCACTGACTTTTTTTTTTTTTTTTTTTTGAGACAGGGTCTCGCTTTGTAGTTCAGGCTGGCCCTGGGCTCACTATGTAGCCCAGGCAAGCCTTGAACTCAACAATCCTCCTGCCTCTGCCTCCTGAGTGCTGGGATGATAGGCGTGAGCCACCAGGCCCAGCACTGTGGTATGTGGTATTGATTGTTGGTGGGCGTGAGTCTCCACGCCCAGCATTGTATGTGGTTACTGGGGATCGAACTCAGGACCTTGCGCTTGCGAGGCAGGCGCTGGAACCACTGAGCTAACCCTCTGGCCCAACCATTGACTTTAAAAATCCTAGAAACACTCCCTGCCTTTTGGAGAGGAGCAGATATTGAAATGCTGATCCCACGACTCGTATGTACATGCATGTGAACCCAAAAAGGGGGGGAAATCTTGAAAAACTTGAAAGATTTTTACTTTCTAATTTCAAAACAATACAGAGCTACAGAAATTAAGACAGTGTGGTGCTGCACAAGGTCAGGTGTAAAGCTTAATGGAGTAAAACTGCACACTTGGAAATAAACCTATGTTTATGGTTAATCTGATTTCTGACAAGGGTGGCAAGCTAATTCAATAGGGAATAAACAGTCTTTGCAATACTGGGTGCTAATACAACATTGATACCAACATATACAAGAATGCAGGTGCACCCCTACACTGAAAATTAACCTGAAATTGATTTTAAAAATCTAAGCATAAAATTTAAAATTATACAACTTCCAGACAAAAATACAAATCTTTGTCACCTTGGAATAGTCAGTGGTGTCATAAATACGACGCCTAAGTAAAACATCAAAGGAAACAATATAGAAACCGGATTTCACCAAAATTAAAAACCTTCTTACTTAAGGAACATTGTCAAGAACATGAAAGGAAACATACAGGGTGTGAGAAAAATGTTTGTAAGTCTTATGTGTGATAAGGGATTTATATCTGGGTTACTTTATGAACATTAAAAATATAATAATAGCCGGGTGTGGTGGCTCATGCCTGTCATCCCAGCGCTCAGGAGGCAGAGACAGGAGGATTGCTGAGTTTGAGGCTTGCTTGGGCTCCATAGTGAGCTTGGGGCCAGCCTGAACTACAAAGCGAGACCCTGTCTCAAAATATATATATATATATAATAAAATGATAGCCCAATTAAAAATAAGTGAAGTTTAAACAGATACTTATCCAATAGCTTACATGCATATGGAGCCCTGTTCTGTACCATCAGTCCAGTGCTTTACTCTTAAACATCCCAAAAGAAATGATAACATATCCACACATGTCCTTATACATGTTCACAGCATTATTTACAACAACCAGTAAGTATGAACAATCCAAATGTTTATCAGTTGGTGAGTGTATGTGGCGCATACAAGCAACATTTCCAGTCATGGTACATCACGGATAAACTTGAAAATACTATGTTCAGTTTAAAAATCTGACACATAAAGGGCGACGTATTGTGTAACTTCATTTATATGAAATGAAAATAGGCAAAACCCATAGACAGATTAATGGTTGTCAGGGGCATGACAAAGGGAGTGACTGCTAATGACAAGATTATGGGAGTAGACAGTGGTTTATCATTTACAATTCTCAGTATTCTAAAAACACATGGATTTGCATACTTTGGGAGACTTCTGTGTTACATGAATTAGGTCTATCTAAGAAACAATAGAGAAAGAGATAACAGAAAGGAAAAAATCACCAAGGTGGCTTCTCCTCAATCCCGACTCCAAGGCTGCAGATCTAGAACATTTCTGAAGTTATGAAATGGAGTCCAAGAACATTTATGAGGATGCCTGGACCAGGGCCCCCAATCCTGAGATTCTTTTTCCTGGTTTTGATGAAAAGACAAGGTAGGGAGTGTTGTACATACACAGCCTCCACTTCCCAACTGCTGAAGGCCACAGAACAAGGGAAATAGGGCTGGGTCAGCCAGAGACCCAGTTCTACTTCCTGGTACTTTAACCCTACCTTCAACGATTAACTTATCCCTGGAAGAAACTGGTCATAATTTAAAATGTAAAGTCTTGGATTTTTTTTAGGAAATTCAACGGACATCTTCCTAGCTATACATACAAACGTTTAACACACATGAAACATATGTGGGCGCATGTATACAGTGTAAGTCGTACCCACTGCATGCGCTTGGGGTTTTGAGTTTCCCAAGCCTTCTTGAGCCTGGGCTAATGGCAGGTTCCCTGGAAGATCACACACCTAACTGGGTCTTTTCAGGAGAGCAGCCTAACCGGACTTCTCACTCCACACAGTCCCACAAGGACCAGAGGAAAAGACAGAAACTTTCCAGTGGTTTCCACATGCTTGTACTGGTGCTGAACAACTCAGAGCCACCAACTGGTATTAAGACGGATTGTAACTCTCCAGTAACCAGTACTACTTTCTGCCAAGTCATAGGCCGCTTCGATTTCCTATTTCTTGTAGCACATCGGACATACCTTACACTTAAATTTTTAAAGGACTCAAATTATGGCCATTCTCAGACAAGCTGGAGGCTTCCTAAAAAGTGTTTTTCAGAAAGTGTTAATCAGTAACTCGAGTGAAAGGTGACTCGATGCAAGAGAGGCTCTTAGGAGTTGGAACTTTTGTGCCCTGCCAAATACTAAACTCGCTCTGAACAATAAAAAAGCTGCACTCTGACTCGTGCAGAGGCTGAAAGCGAAAGTAACTGAGACGGCTTGTGAAAAGGTCAGGAGAGTGTACTTTCTGATTTTTAAATTCCCTGAAACCTTTCCCTGTGAATGTCCCCAGTAAAATGATGTAGTCCTGAGCTACGACTTGAGGGTGCGATGATTTCACTGCTTCTCACTGAAGGTTCTGGTACATGCTCTATGAACTGGTTCACAAGACCACATTCAGAGGACACAGGACACATCCGTCTTTTAGATGCTGTAGGGACCAAGTCCCTGAGGTGTGGTGGCAGCACCATATCACGAAGGAATCAAGACCTCTGCAGTTAACTGACCCCTTTCTCTCCTGGCCTCTACCACCTCCTCTCTGATGGGGGAGGCAGTAGGGCAAACATGGGAAACCCATCAGGAAGGTGAGCAAACAGGTCTTTTCCAGAGAAATCCATCATCCAGCACTCCATCCATATAGTATATGTACTGTACATATGGGAGGCAGATGCAATTACTTAAACAATGCATTTAAGAAACTAAGAGTCCTCACACCGCAGGTAATCCCAAGGGCCACAGTAGGTCTTCTGCTCTTGGGCCAGTGCCTGTTTCCTTTGCCTCTGGGCCCAGCCCACCACACACTGGCACCTGCGAGGAAGCCTGTCACGTAGACCCACCAGTTCACAAAGGCAGAGGAAGGTCTCAAGGCGGACTCTGTCCTCATCTGTGGTGGCTCTGGACTCTCGGCAAGGCTGGGAATGGGGAGTTGGGTAGCTTCCTCCTCCTCCATCGCAGCTTCTGAAATTCCAGAGTCAAGATGCAGTTCCACTGACGGTAGCCACAGGTCCCAAGACTCCTCTTTCCAAGGACACAGCCTAGGTACTTGGACACGCTTCCAAATGACCATGAATGTGACATCTGCCTCTTAGTCCTGACGGGCCTCTTCTAAAATGCAAAGGTCATACGCCATCAGCGTATTTGTATGAGACCTCAGGAACTCTAAGGCACTTTGATACAGATCACATGTGATCTGACTGGCTGTCAGCAGCCCTCAGGAAGTACTAAACTCCTTTGCCGCAAAGAAGATGGTTTACCCGTGGTCTCGCTGAGAAACTCTGGCTTTTGAAACCAGAGTGGATCAGTGACCATCCAAATGGCGTGTGAAGTCAGGAGCTAAAGACTCCAGGGAAGAAGTCCACCTGTTACTAGCTGGGGGCTCTTGGCCAGGTTCTTGATGTCCTGAACAAAGGACGGAGCAAGACACCCAAGAGGAGTAGCAAGAGCCAAAGAAAGTGTATTTCACGGCCTGGCAGTGGTCCCGCGAGAAGATCTCATGGCCCCAAAGAGGCCTGGGGTTGAGGGTTTTAAGACTCCGAATCTGGGGTGGGATTATGGGTTGTGATATAGGGTGTAGGGTGTGGTAAAACTGGCCGGGAGAGTAAGCAGGACCTCCCGTGACAGGAGCCCGGGACCCTGATGTGGGACTTCTCGTGGGCTGCCCTGAGATGCAGACACGGTTACTGCGAGGAACCCGCTGTTGTTGCCCCCTCTGCATCTCCTGGGCGCAGAGGACACTTTTATTTTGGTTTTTTTCTTCTCTTTGCTCAGTCTAAGTTTGCTCGCTCTATAGCGCTAGTTCTCCCATGACCCCTTTACCTCTCACTTTTTAAGTAAATGTTTGGCATCGTTTCTGGCTTGTCTTGTCCAATCATTTGTCCACACAAGAAGGACCCGAAGCACTTTACATTGGCAAGCCATTGCTAAAGGAACTACCTGACTGCAGTTGGCCTGGAGTTTGCTCCTGCCCATGACTGGCTCGCTCTGCCCCAGTGGTGGGGTCAGAACTGCATAGTCGAGGACGCCGGCGATCAGGGCTGGAGCCCCCGAAGGGTTGCTGAAGCCCACTGAGCATGTGAGCTGCACTGCCTTGTTACTTTTTTCCATTGTACTTGGACTGGGATATTCTGGTCCCAGGCTAATGTTTAACTTGGAAGGTGGAGACAGCCCAGAAAGCCCTGGAAGAGAGGCCTTCCCTTCTTTCTACAGCTGTTTCTGTGGCTGCCTCCTGCCTCATGACCCAGAGACATGCTGCTGTTTCCTAAAAGCACTTGGATGGTCTTTACCCACACTGAGCTCGGCCTGGCCCCATCCCAAGAAGTGCTGCTACCAAACTACGACGCGCGCCCTCAGCGGTGAGAGCTGGGGCGGACACAAGACGCGAGGCACCAAGCGATCGCTAGGCGCCTTGCTGATGCACCCCCCATGCCCCTCAATACAACTCCACGGTGTCATCTCTGAACACGGCGCCCTGGCCACCACGAGACCTAGTGTGGATCCTGCTCTCTGCCTCAGGTTCTCGAATTAGAAACTGGTAAGTTATCTCTTAAGGTCTTAGTGAGCGTGAGGAGTGACCACGTGGACAGACCCTCATATAGAGGAAGTACTGAGGGGTGCCAGCTCCGACTGCCACCTGCCCACTGCTGTCACCAGACCATTAGATAAGCATACTTTCCTTATCGCTCCAAGTCATGAGATAATCATTGACTGGATGCAGGTCAAAGGACACTGGCTGAAAGAAACACACCTATCACAGCCACTGGTGATGTCGTTGGTTGTTAGGTGTTTTCAAGATCAAGTGGTCAATAGACAGAAAGTCTATCTATTTCCAACAACAGAAAGTCAACAGCTGTGGGTTTAATCCCCAACTTCACGATCCCTGCTATGGGGCTCAAGCAAGCAAGCTCTCTGTGCTCTGGCCTCCGACTTACACCACAGAAACCCCAGTATGTATCTTTTCAGGGAGTTTGTGGACAGTAAGTAAAAATCCCTGCAAAGCACCTGCTAGGCCTGAAGGGCTTCACAAATTTGGTCATTACTGTCACAAAACGCAGTCTCCATTTGTTTGCTCATTCACGGGTTATGTTCAGTGATCCTGTCAAAAGTTCCCTTGAGAATATACAATACTGCATTTTATGTTTTGCAGTACCAGGAATGGACCCCAGGGCCTCACACACGCTAAGGATATGCTCTGTCCCTGAGCCACGCTCCCAGCTGAACTTACTGACAAAGCGCCAGCTTCGCTGGAGCCTCCTGGAGTGCCGGCTGCACTGAGGACTACAGGCAAGCACCCACGCTGCTTCTGGCCATGGTATGTGTCCTTTATTTTCGCCACAAGGAGCCCAGTTTTCCAAACTATTAGGAAAAGCGAACACTGCTTGACAAGATGTTTGAAGATTGGTATCATGCTTCTAAGAGGTAGCTCAGTTTTGGGAGTTCCCAAAGAGGTCTGTAAAAATTCAAAGGAGACGCTTGAGAGTGATTTTTAGTACCCAAGACACACCACCGGCCAATTACCCGAATCATAACCTGTGTCCAGCTTCATCTACATAAAGAAGTGGCTCTTAATAATCAAAATGCTTTTTTCTTTTGTGGTGCAACTATTTGATAAACTATCAGGAAAAAAAAATCTCTATTCCTATTGATAAAGCCCAATCCAATGACATATGTATCAGTTTATTCTTAACTAGGTTGCCAGATTTAACAAACATCTATAGCTAGGATCCTTGGATCCCAAATAGGAGAGAAATGTAGGGCTTTTCATCACGGGTGGAAAAGGGCCAGTTGTCAGCCAGTGACAAGCCTGCATGAAAACCTGCCTTTTCTCTATGTATGACAGTCCACTACCTAGGCGCAAGCACAAAGCACCTTCCTAAGCACTGCTGGAAAACTGATATTTGGCACAGGCCACCTGTGAAAGCTAAGGGGAAGAGGACAGACTTGATGGATGGGAAACCCATATCCACTATTACAGAAAACAACTTAACACTATGGTTTCAATCACAAAAACGAACCATGGAGCATCAGACTCGTCTCTTGGCTACCAGAATTCTCCAAGAACTTCAGTCCCGGGGAACCTTCTTTTCCTTATGTAGGTACTTTACAAATTAGCCAGTGCTCTCACAGCTACCAGATCTCATGATCCATTTTGCTTTCATCTCATGAACTGTAACTGGGCTTTATCTCTCTCCCTTTCTGATGCTCCCCTCCCCCAAACGCCCAGTCCTGGGGCGCGTTATCAGAGCTCTTCACCAGTGAGACTGTCCTACAGAAACCTCTTGCTGCCTAACACCTCTAGTATCTGACATCACCACAGGGCTTCTTCTCCGTACGGAGTTTCAATGGCTTACCCAGAACTTGTGAGGAAGCTGAATAGTGGTCAGTCAGCAACAGCACATCAGCCCGTGAGCCCAAGTGAGGAGAGACAATCATTCAGCATACTCTCTATAACCCTGTTCCTACAAAGGAATGCCCTCCTGCTCAGTTAAAATGGAAGAGGCAGTTTAGCATGTCACAGATGGGACAAAATGGCCCTGGAACTTTTACGGGTCTATCAAGAGAGTACCACCACTTTTTTTTTGTTTTGTTTTGCAAGTTTTCATACATGAAGTGAATAGCTCAGCAACTTTATCAGTAAACAAGCGCGCTCACCACCAGACACAGCCACTGGAAAGCTCAAAGTGAATTTATTTTTTTTGAGACAGGGTCTCGCTTTGTAGTTCAGGCTGGCCCTCAGCTCACTATGTAGCCCAGGCAAGCTGCAAACTCAGCAATCCTCCAGTCTCTGCCTCCCGAGTGCTGGGATGACAGGCGTGAGCCACCACGCCCAGCACTGTGGTATGTGGTATTGATGGCTAGTGGGCGTGAGTCTCCACGCCCAGCATTGTATGTGGCTACCGGGGATCGAACTCAGGACCTTGCGCTTATGAGGCAGCGCCGGAACCACTGAGCTAAATCTCCAGCTCCTCAAAGTGAATTTTAATGAGCCGTTTCCATATTACGGCAATCAGCTGAACTCTCATCATAAATCTTCCATCCCACCAGCTAAGGTGATAAGAAAATAGTCCTCACCTTGGTGTGCACATCTCAGTGAAGATGGCCACCCATCTCAGACAGGAGACACAGCAGCTCGCCTGTCCCCCTTTGGCTCTTTCGAGAATTTTGAAATTGCAAGAGTTCAACTTCTCAAATTAAATGGTAAAATCTTAAGGATTTTAAGAATGAAGTTGGTACTTTCAAAATTGCATGCAAGGTGAGACTATGAATACACAGTGGAGGAGGAAGGCACATATGAAAAGCATCTGAATCATAGAAGGGCCCGTTCTGACCAAAAGACACACCGGCAAGCTGTGCCTCTTGGGTGGCCCAGCTCAGAGGTAGGTACCAACGCAGAAGGCAGTCTGGGTATGTAAGGTGAACGCAGAGAAAGGTAACTAAACGTTAACTCCACAGTTCGCATTTCCCACGTACCTCCTCATGTGTCCCCACAACCTGTGGGCCTGGCTATGGACACTCAGGCCTCTGGGATGCTCCTAATTTGTCCTGCTATGGGAAGGAAGGCATCTTGTGTCTGTTGAACAGGAGGATGGGCTGCTGTGTGCACCTGCTAAGGACACAAAGTTGAGAATGGCCTGTTACCCCGTGCCATCTCAGGGCTCCGATTTCTATGCACCTTTTTTCTTTGCTCCTCTGTCAGATGGCCAGGATTCTCAACGCTAGAGGGCCGAGTCATGGGCTGGGAAGAGGTGTCAGAAGTTTACGATGGTATGGATCCCTGTGGGCTTCCCTTATCCCGGACTGGATTAACTCTATACCATCAGTACTGTGTTCTAGGACTGTGTGAAGAGGATGTAATCACCATGGGAAAGTTTCTTCTGAAGTCCGACATGCAATGATTTATTTAGTTACAAAAGGACGGGAGAAGAGAAAAGTTTTGCAAGATTTCTTTTTCACTAATTTTATTTATATTAGGTAGTTTTCATTCAGAATAGCTTATTACTTCATTTTTCAAGTTGATTATGGGCATATGTCTGTTCCTATGTAATAAGTTTAAAACTTTATTTGGCATAACTTCACATTTTTGGTATACAGAAATAATTTTATTTTTTTAACACAGCACAGTAGATATACAATCTGTATTATTCCCTAGAGTGTGCAATATATAAATTATTCACATTAAAAAATTAAGAATGGAAAGCCTCATATGCGGGAAATATTTTAAAACGTACAGCTGATTTTAATGTTTTGACAGTATGTACTACTAGCTTTATACATCTGATGGACAGACATGATACACATCGGCATGACGACGGGTCGGCTCCAGACGCTTCCTTCACCACACTCTTCACTTTGGTCACAGAGATCTCATGCGCTGAGGCAAGAGCAGGTCTGGAAGACACTTCCAGAAATACACTTATTACAGTGGCACTATGAGAATTTCTGCAGCTTCTATTCTCCTTTATAGTGAGGGGGCCTTTTCTCTTTAAAAGCAAGAAGACCTTCAAGTCTGTCTTTTGTTGGAATGGTCTAAGAGAAACCAAATATTATATACCAAAAATTAAAAATACACCAGTAAAAACCTGCCAAATTTTATCTAAAAATCAGATGTTCATTCTAAAATCTTGAAATCTGTCACTTGAATAATTCTCATTATTTGACTAAATTCATTATTCTTACTGCAATATTCTTACTGCAAATGTTTTGTTTTGTTTTGTTTTGTTTTTTGAGACAGGGTCTCATTTTGTAGTTCGGGCTGGCTCTGAGCTCACTATGTAGCCCAGGCAAGCCTCGAACTCAGCAGTCCTCCTGTCTCTGCCTCCCGAGTACTGGGATTAGAGGCGTGAGCCACCACGCCCGGCAGCAATTTTTTTTTCATTTCAAATATACTTTATAACATCCTGTGTCTATGTGGCATACTTATTATAATGTGACGAACCAATAAGGATACACTGTTGTTAACTGAAGTCCAGTTCCTATTACAGTTCACTCTTGTGTTGTATGGTCTACAGTTTTTAATAAATGCATGGCATGTGTTCCCCATCACAATATTATACAGAACAGTGTCGCTAAATTTCACATCCTGTTCATCCTTGACCTTTCTCTCCAAACTCTCTTTCCACTTTGCCTTTCCCAGAACATCACTAAATTAGACTCACACAGTACGTGGTCTTCTTCAAGTGAATTCTACTCAGCAATATGTGCTAAAGGCTGTTTCATGTCATGTCAGATGATGGAAAATGACTGATGCACAATATTGCACAGAGTATGTGCATCACAGCTAATCCATTCACTTGCGGAAGGAGACATATTGAGTGCTTCCATAATTATGAATAAAGCTGATTAGCAGAGTTTTGTGTGGGTATATGTTTTCAGTTTATTTGGATAAACACCGAAGAGCATGACTGCTGGGTCACACGGTGACAGTATCTCTAGTTTAACCAGAAACTGCCAAAGTGTCTTAGAAAGTAGTTCAAACCATTTTACATTCCCAGTAGCACTGAATCAGTTTATATAGATCCGCATGATCGTAAATGCTTGATGCTTTCAGTGTTTCAGATTTTTGTCATTTTAACAGGTTGTAACTGGCACCTCAAAATGACTAATTTGTAATTTCTTTATAAGTTATGTTTGGCAACATTTCTATGATTACATATCATCTATCTAGTTTGGTGCCTGTTCAGATGTTGGATCCATTTTTAATTGAGTTACTTTCTTAGAATTGTGTCTGAAAGTTCCTTGTATATTTTGGACATGTGACCTCTCCGATGTATTCTACAAAGATTTTTCTCTTAGTCCATGTCTCTTCATTCTTTTAGATGTGTGTGTGTGTGTGTGTGTGTGTGAGTGTGTTTTTTTTTTTCAGACAGGGTCTCGCTTTGTAGTTCACACTGGCCCTGAGCCCACTGTGTAGCCTGGAACTCAGCAATCCTCCTGCCTCTGCCTCCCAAGTGCTGGGATTACAGACATGAGCCACTACACCCTGCTAGATGTGTTTTTTACAAGTACAACTTTAATAAAGTCACACATTCATTTTTTCTTTTATGATTTGTACTTCTAATATATCTCTAAAAGTTAACTCCAAACTCACTGAGCTTTTCTCTATTATAGTCTTTGAATTTTTTTATTCATTTATCGTTTATTATTTATTTAGTTCCTGGCTTATCCAGAAGTATATTTTCTTGTTATAGTCTATGAATTTTTAAATTCATCTATCATTATTTTTTAGCACTCACTTAGTTTCTGACTCATCGAGTTATATTTTGAGAAAAACATTAAGGTTAGTCTCTAAACCACTTTCACATATGTCAATGTCCAGATGTTCCACTGTGATTTATCTTCAGGTCTATCTTTTCTCTACTGAGGTGCCTTTACTCTTCTGTCAAAATATCAGTTGACTGTATTTGTGTGAGTCTAGAAGTGGTTTTTGGTTCTGTGCCTGGATCTACATACCGACTCTTTCATCAGCACCACAATGTCTAGATTTCTGTAGCTCTGTGGTAAGCCTTAGGTTCAGGTAACGGCAGCCCCCAAGCTTTGTTTCCAGCAGCACAGTCCTTGTTCTCCTGAGTCTTTACACTTTTAATACAGACTTTAGAATCATGCTGTCAATATGTTAAAAGTAAGTTGCTAGGATTTTTACAGATGCAGTTAAACCCATAGATTCAGCTAAGGAGAAATGACATCTTAACAATATTGTCTTCCATTCCATGAACATGGGCTATCTTCTTTCATCAGAGTTCTACAATTTTTGCTATGCAATCTTGTCTTACTAGTTTTACACTTAAGATTTCCATTTTTTTGAGTGCTAATGCAAATTCTATTGTACTTTTAATTTCCAATTCCAACTTTTCATGGATGATATTTAGGAAAGCAACTAACATATATAATCACCTTGTTTCACATAATTTTGCTGCAATTGCTAAAGAGGTTTATTTTATTGTCTTTGATTCTTTGGGATTTCCTACTTAGACAATCAGCTTTCTCAATATGTATATATATTTTTATATAATTTTCACTTTTTACTTATTGCATTGGCTAAGGACACCCATCTGATGTTGAAAGGGCACAGCAAATGGGTACATCCAAGCCTTGTAAGAACATTTATTCTTACCTGATGATTAAGTGTGATGTTCCTGTTCATATCAACCTGAAGAAATTCTACTCTTTTCATAGTCTGTGAAGAGCTTTTATCATGAATGGGAATTGGATCATATAAATGCTTTTTTTTTCTTTGAGTTACTCCTCATATGATCATACAGTTTTCTTCTTTAACATGTTGCTGTGATAGATTCCAAGGAATGATTTTCAAATGCTGAATTTGCAAATTCCAGCTAATTGGGAATGTACATTTTTTATACTTTATTAGATTCAATTAATTATTATTTAAGGATCTTTTGACCAATATTCTGGACAGACATTTGTCTTTAATTTTCCTTTCTAGTAATGTCTTCCTCTGGTTTAGGAATTAGGAGAATACTGGTCTCACAGAGTAAGAAGTTTACCTTCTATAGCTACTTTCTGGAAGAGATTATGGAGAAGTGGCTATTTCTCCTGAAACGTTTGATCAAATGTCTTTTAAATATGTTTGCATGTGTGCTTTTTGCTTTTTGAGCCTGAGGACATTTACAGTTTAATTCAGTCATGGCATTTATTCACCAATGACACGTGACTTATATATACAAAATGGACAAAAAGTAACATTCTCGAACTTGCTTCTAATTTATGATAATGCTTAACTAGGATGTACTTTCCATTCTCAGGGAAAGTAGAATAAAATTCTTTAGATCTTTTGGGGAGGTGAGGGGTATTTTCTTGTTTAATAAAGCTCATCTGTATATAAAACCCAGTGAAATTTCAGTGTTCAAGAGAGAATGCTCAGAACTTCAGGAAAAGCCAATGAGTCTCAAGTACCACTGCTGGCTGGCAGGCACACCTTCAGTCCCTGCCCCACCTCTCTACCTTGGAGTGAGGAGCCAAGCCCACACCTCTAAATGACAACAGAAGCCTACACAGACAGCTACAGTATAAATGATACTACTTTTGCCTTTCTGCGTGTTCTAAATTATGGAGACAAGAGTCACTATTCTGCAGAACAATATTAGTCATAAGAGCTGACAACAGTCAAATCACAGAAACAACTGTTAACCTTCTTGTGTGACTTTGAATTGGGGGTAATGATAATCTTGCTCAGTGATACTTACTTCATTTGAATTACATAGAAATTACCCTTATGACTATGTTACATACCTGAGCATAACAAGCTTCTTCTATGGCTAATCCTGTTACCAAGTCAACCTGAAAGTAAATACAATTAATTCCAGCAGAAATAATTTTCTTAATGAAGGTATATTCAATATAAATTAACACTGAACAGTTCTATGCTGACACAACAGACTGCTTCAATACAGTACACGTGCTCAGAAGTATTAACAGCTATGAGACCAAGAATCAGGCTTCCTGGGTTCAGAGCCTAATCCCACCACTTAGGCACTGCTTAGCAAGGGCAAGTTATTTAACCTCTCTGTGCTTCAGACAGGTGTGTCTGAACAATGAGCTACTATACTACTTACTGAGTGGAGGGATGGGGAGAGTTAATCTAGGTGAAGACCTTACAAACTTTCTAATATATACACATAAAGCCAGCACACAGTTGAGGCTGTTCACGGTGTTAACAAACTCAATCTCATTTTCCTTGCATAAAATCAAGGTGGACACAGAGGCTTGTATGTCTTCAATGAGGAGGCAACCTTTTTCAATGTTCCCTACTTTAACCAAAAGGTAATGGCTGCCGTTAAAGACCCAAAGTACATGAATGCCTGTGTTGCCCTGACACAGGGCCTCACTCTTTCAGCGACTGCATGAGGCCCACAGATTCACCTAGTTTGTGCTTCTCCCTAAAAGACCCATATTGAGGGCTGGAGGGTTAGCTCAGTGGTTCCGGCGCCTGCCTCGCAAGCGCAAGGTCCTGAGTTCGATCCCCGGTAACCACATATAATGCTGGGCATGGAGGCTCACGCCCACCAGCAATCAATACCACATACCACAGTGCCGGGTGTGGTGGCTCACGCCTATAATCCCAGCACTCGGGAGGCAGAGGCAGGAGGATTGCTGAGTTCCAGGCTTGCCTGGGCTACATAGTGAACTCAGGGCCAGCCTGAACTACAAAGCGAGACCCTATCTCAAAAAAAAAAAAAAAAGACCCATATTGAAAAGTCAAAGTTGAAGAGAGCTGGATACTGCTTGGGGCTGCCAAATTTTCCTTGCAATGTTCTATGATGTGATCAATGATGGTGAGAATATGTACAATACCACATATGTATGTACTAAGTTTTCTAGGAACTATTAGCCAATGAATCCATTTTAATGGCAATGATAAGAAACATGTCACAGGCTGCAGGACACTGATGAAGTCTTGAATTAAGTGATTATGAAACTGAATCAGCAATAACCAATAAGCAGAATGAAATTAATGAGAGGAAGCAGAAAAGAACTCAGAGGTTTTTAGTCACAGGTGTATTCAAACACCTAAATGTTAGGGCTTAAAAATAAGACAGAAGTATAAACATAGGTGCTTAGATTAAATTTCTACCACTTTCTAACAATAAACTCAAGCATTAAGGAACTTACCTCCATCCCTTGGTTAATTGCTAATTTTGCCACTCGCATTGCAACGGGTCCCTGAAGTTCAAAATAAAGAAGCATGTTGATTATTATTTACGTGAGTTGTTATTTATGCTGTACATTTCATACAACTCAAAACTTCCCATGGCTGGATCCATGAGCATACAACAATGAGTTAATAATGAGTGTGAGACGTTACATGGAAAATTTCTTTTCCAGCTTTGCAAGATCTCAAACTACAACTGTAATAATTGAGTTGCCTCAGTGAATTTGAGATGCCACAAGGTTCTGCTCTACAGCAAACTCTAGATCACTGGTGGTGAACCTATGGTACGTGTGTTACCATGTCTTTATAGAGACAAAAGATGTCCCTGGCTGAGTTTTTTTCAAAACTAAAAACTCAGTATTCAGGTTTAACTGTAGTGTTAGTTATGGTAAATACCAACACTACAGTTCTGAGTTACACTTTGGCACCTGGGCTTTAAAAGGGTCACACTGCTCTGGATCCTAGAGGTATCAGATAGAACCTGTGCAGCTGAAGGTGTAACATTCTGCAGTGAATCTCCTTCAGAGGGAGAACAGGAAGTTTCCAGCTCATTCCCATGAAGTGGTAGCTACAAGCAGATGCGGCTGTCGCCATCGACTAAAGTGAAGTTCAGAACTATGCATGTCAAACCTGACTTGCAGCTCTCCTCCCTTGGCAGGAATAACTAACCATGACGCTGGTTGGTTACACAGGTGTCCTAAGGGGAGGCTCCCACATCACAGAGAGGAGAGGCCCCTGGTGTGAGAAGGCCAACTTGGTGCCCTATGGAAACTAAGCTCTTGGCAAACTACCCTGGAGAAAGCCTTCTTCTCCAGATGGAATTTACTACCTTGATATTATGCTGGATTTCTACAATTCTGTTCACAGGTGGTAAATATGAAACTAACATCATATTTTATTTTTTTTATTTTTTATTTTTTTGCTTTTTGGAGACAGGGTCTCGCTTTTGTAGTTCAGGCTGGCCCTGAGCTCACTATGGTGCCCAGGCAAGCCGCCGCGAACTCAGCAATCCTCCCGTCTCTGCCTCCCGAGTGCTGGGATGACAGGCGTGAGTCTCCACGCCCAGCATTATATGTGGTAACCGGGGATCGAACTCAGGTCCTTGCACTTGCGAGGCAGGCGCTGGAACCACTGAGCTAACCCTCCAGCCCTAACATCATATTTTAAATTGGTCTATTGAATAAAAATGTATGCTGGGTTCTAAAAATTAGGTATACCAGAAGACTCTTACAAATGAATAGAAAAACAGATGAGCACAAGAAAAATGCCAGTTTTTCCTAGCTACAGGTTCTACTATCAAATTTATCTAAATTCTTTGGAAATAACTTTGTAGGAGCTCTGTAAATACTTGGAAAAGTCATTCACTAAAGAAGCAAACATAAAGGGTTCTCCCACCCAAGTGCTTTGGTAACTGGTTATGATTTGGGTCTGGGTGTTCCCCCACAGCCTCATGCGCTCATAGGTGGCTTTATCCGAGATGGCTGAATTGAGAGCGTGTTGCTGGGATTAAGGGCATGTGATTGCTAAATCTGCACACTGACTGATTTGGATCTACCCTAATCCCAGCATTCTGGATGAGCTAAAAAGGGGAAGAAAGATGCTGTTAAAGTTCTCTTGTTGCTTTTGCTGCCTTTAGTTTGCCGTGAACTGTTGCCCCTCTGCCATGCGCTACCCTGTCTTGGAGCCAGCTGATTTTGCATTGAAACCTCAACAAACTGTGAGCTAAATAATCTCTTCCCTTTTTAACTGGCTGTTGGGTATTTTGTCTCGGCAGTGAGAAAAGTGATGAACACACTGCTGCATACAGTTTTCTCAACTCACACAGTTTCTGAAGTCATTCCGTGTTTCTGATACATTTGTGTGACCTGGAGAAACAGTAAGTTTAACCGCGAACGCTCCCAGGAGTGTCCTTCAGAAGAGGGCAACGAAGCCTGTTCCAGGACAGCAGCAAAGCGCTGGTTCCCGCAGGAGTCGCAGCTCAGTGGCAGGTTGGAAATGGGAGAGAACGTGGCAGAGGGAGGATGGTGGATGGTGCAGCCACTCTCAGGTGGGTGGTGTGGTCAGTGAGACCACGGAAGAGAGCACAAGTTAGATGCCAGGCAGCAAAGAGCCGGCCACACGGATGGAGCTGGAGTACGGAGCCCGACACTCGGATAACCAGAAATAGGACGGTGCCAGGGCCTCTCCGAAATACACCCCTGGGCTTCACCTGAGACACGCTCTGTCATAACGTTTTAGGCCAAGAGAAGTTTAACAGTATGTAGGTGAACTGTAACTTTCCCTAACACTTGTACTTTTCCTCCTTCTTAGATGGACATTTTCCTGATACACTCGAGAAATATTAATGTTGTAATAGTCTCTTTCTGCAAAAGGAGTACAGCCAGGCATGGTGACTCAACCCAAGAGAAATCAGTACCACATACCACAACGCTGGGAGTGGTGACTCACACCCACCAACAATCAGTACCACACACAACACCGGGTATGGCGGCTGACGCCTTTCATCCCAGCACAGGAGGCAGAGGCAGGAGGATTGCTGAGTTCGAGTCTTGCCTGGGCTACATAGTGAGCTCAGGGCCAGCATGAACTACAAAGCGAGACCCTATCACCAAAAATAAGGGAGTACGAATCATTTTTTTTATCTACTTTTCACCCACCAATTCAATAAGCACTCAGCCTCGATTCATAACCTGTTTGGGTTAGTGACTCTGAGTTAAGGGAACTTATTTTGATTTAGAAATGGTAGCCAGGGGAGCTATAAAACTTTAAGCTCCATTAATGTTGGAGGAATTACCACTAGATGCAAAAGGAGGTTCCTCTTAAGTAAAAAACCTTACTCTTTGATTTGAGACCAAAGGGACACTGGGAAAACACACTTGAATGACAGAACTTAGAATTCTGAAAAGACAAGTATCAAAGCACTATTGTTAGTGCTACTAAGACAAAGCCATGCAGAAGTACGCCATGCTGTGCCAGACTCTGCAAATGTGCTGTGACAGAGGAATGAAAGCAGTGCCAGAATCACCATAAATACACACGCAGTACAATAGGCAACTGCCCCTTCCTAGGTAGGCCACCTCACACGGAGCCACGGCAGGGAAAGGTCACAGGAGTCATACGAGACTAGTCTCCTGAAGTAGCACATGTTGAGGTACCTGGCCTCCCCCTACTCTGTTTCTCCATGAAATGGTTTAGGGCAAACATTTGGGCAATAAACAAATGAAAACAATTCTCTAGGATATTGTGTCATGTGTGCTGAACATCATTTGTGTGCAAAACTATCAAAGTGTGACCTTCTGATCATCCTTGAATCTTAATTCTGAAGGATCCTAATGTGAAGTCAGTAGACTATTTCTAGTTATACAACTGCAGGCAGGCCAAGGCCACCATGGTGTGAGGCGACACTCTGACGCTGTGTAGGATAAGAAACAAAGGTGCTCTGGTGCGAGGTACCTGAGGTAGAAACTCTCTTGCTAGGTCCAGGGCCTTCCTGTAGGCAGCATCGCCCTCCTGGTTCTGCTCTAGCACATGGCTGACCAAGCCTACAGCTTTGGCTTCTTGGCCATCAAGCACCCGTGCTGAGAAAATCAGCTCCTTGGCCAGGGCCATTCCGATGGCTCGTGGTAATCGCTGCGTTCCCCCTGCAAGGCAAGGCAGGCGATGATCAGAGGCCTCCAGGACAACACTGCACTGGGTCAGAACAAACCAGGGTTCTAAATCTACACATGGAACACGCTTGAACAGAATCTAATGTCTTATTTGGCTTATGCAATTAATAGTACCGAAAAAAGCATCTGAGAATTTCTCATTGCCATTTAAATGGTCTCACACCTGCCCCACAGCTGGTGCATTCCACAATGCAACCCACAACTGCCAGCACACCAGGAAGCGTCTGTGGAACAGTGGTGGACAAGCCAGTAGCCATGGAGAAAGGCAGGGCCCCAGTAAGCTAGCCATTCCTCTTTCAGCTTAGATAAAAGTCAATCACACTTTTAAGGACTCTGCTACGGTGAATGAATTATAAGCTTATTTTAAATTAGTAAAAATAAGGCAGGGAATTACTTGTGTGACAGCCTCTGCCCCACACTATTCCTTTTCCCCATCCAGGCCCCATCATCCCTGTTGTCTCTTCTTCATTGGAAGATGCTCTCCTACAAACACACCCTCTTCCCAGTCTTTGGAAGAATCCACTCTAAGGAGTCAGGCCCACCCGTTTGGTTTTGGCTTTGCCACTTTCTACTTTGGGGACTTTGGAACCCGATGAACTCCTGAACAGGACACCATGGTAAAGAGTTCTCCAGCAGAAGAGGCCTGCCTACTGAACACTCATTTATCTAACCCATCTATCTGTTCTCATGAAACAGAAAGTTGGGCAGAAACAGGTAATCTAGATCTAATCTCCCTTTCTACCCATCAGTATATGAAATAGCTGTGACATTAGTGTCACAGCAACACAGTAGTGTTTGTCTATATCTCACCCAAGTGGCTGCTGGGCTGCAGAAGGCACATGTGGCAAGAGGGCAAGAGGCAGAGGGGCCGTTGGATGCCAAGTCTCACAGGCCAAAAGGCCCACCATCTATACAAGCTCACTGGGTTTCATCCAGCTCACAAAAGTCTAAACTAGTCTTTTTCTCTGCATTAGTTTCCAGCATTTAAAAAGCAGATGACGCTTTTACCCAAAACCAGTCCCCTCGCAAGCTGATGACCACTGAGCTTTTAGATGTACATTCTTTAGTTTGCCAGTCTCCATCACCAACACTTTGCAAAGAGAACCTCTGTTTTCCTTTGGAGGGGAAAGTAAACTCATTTTTAGTCACTGTCTATGAAAAATAGGAAAAACAATAATCACTACGAGATTGAAGATGGCTACCTGGCCTGCTATGTCTTCTACAAAGCACACCTCAGTGGGGAGGTGAGAGCTCAGGAATGCTACCCTGTAACCATGTCAAGAACCACAACTAGTATTTAGGACACACAAGTTCCAGAAAAACAAAAGTCCGCAAAAACTGGAAAAGGGCACTTTCAACAGAGGCCATTTTCAAACATAAATAGAGTGATGCTTCTGTTAATGCACGGTTCTTAGGTCTTGAAACTGCCCAGGCAGTTAAGAAACAGTGGATCTGTAAGAGTGCCCAACAGGAATAGCAGAAAATGTATTCCAGAAAGAGGTATTGCTAAATATACCCACTGTAACAAGGATGCTACTCAGCGCAGCACAGAGGTCTGAGAACTGACGGGCAAGTTGTCTGATATTGAGAACACAAATTTGAGCCATGTAACCCATATAACTGTGTGCTGAAGGAGCTAATGAAAATTTGGATGAGACTGAAGAATTCTACATATGCAGTATTTATAAAAGACACAACATTTTAAGAAATTCTGTGTAATGCAGATTGGTCAAAATTCGCAAATATGACTCATTAATGTCACACTTTATATTCAAGTGAAACTCAACATGTCACAGTCCATGAAGCTTATATCCATTCATCCTATCATTCCATTAACCATGCTCAGGAAGAACTTTGCAAAACCTTGAAGTGAGGGTCATATAGGTGGAAACTAATGTTGGAAGACACCACTCCCTTAGGACTGGTGTATCACTGGCCGGAGATGTAGCTCAGTGTTTCCGGCACCTCCCTAGCAAGTGCAAGGCCCTTGGTTTGATCCCGGTAACCACATACAATACTGGGTGTGGTGACTCCCGCCTACCAGCAATCAGTACCACACACCACAATGCCAAGTGTGGTGGCTCACGCCTATCATCCCAGCACTCGGGAGACAGAGGCAGGAGGATTGCTGAGTTTGAGGCTTGCCTGGGCTACATAGTGAACTCAGGGCCAGCCTGAACTACAAAGTAAGACCCTGTCTCAAAAAAATACTGGTGTATCACTTGCTGCCCAGCTCCACAAGGTGATGAACTCCACCACAGTCCATTGGAAGATGTGATGGGAGTCAGAGAAATGGTGTTGGGAAAGAGAGATTTCTGGTCCACTGCTAACAATGTCATCAGATCCAAAGGAAAATCCTCAGAGTGACTCACCAAAGAGCACTGCATCTAACACTTGCCCTTTTTTGTGGGTAACAGCACAGGCCTTCTGCTCTGAGTACTTTCTCAAAATGGAGCCACAGCTGGGTGTGGTGGCTCATGCCTGTAATCCCAGCACTCGGGAGGCAGAGACAGGAGGATTGCTGAGTTTGAAGCTTGCCTGGGCTACATAGTGAGCTCAGGGCCAGCCTGAACTACACAATGAGACCCTGCCTCAAAAAAAAAAAAAAAATGGAGCCACAGTATTTGTCTTCTGTGCTTGGAAGATTATACTTAGCATACTGACCTCAAGGCTCATTCATGTTTTAGTAGCATATCAGGATTTCATTCATTTTCCAGGGCAAATAATGTGCCACAGTACCTACCTACCACATCCTGCTTCCTCATTTATCTACCCATGGCCACAGTGGCTGCTCTGCCTTCTGATTACTATCGATACACTGCCATGTTGGAGGGGGACATACAAATACCTCTTCAGGACACTGCTCTCTTCCTCTGGGTTATACCTAGAAGCAAACTGCTGATTTTACAGAAATTCTGTTTAACTTTTTGAGAAAAATTCCATAGTGGCTGAACCATTTTACATCTCCTTAGAGAACAATTCCAAGTTATCCACATACTGTACTCACCAATACTTGTTTTATTTTTATTTTATAACTTGTTTTAACTGATGGTATATGCACCATTTTTTCTTTATCCATTCATCTGCTGATAGACACTTTGAGTGCATCAATTTCTTGCCTATTATAAATACTGCTATAATAAACAGCATAGATGTCTCACTTCATTTTCTTTAGAGATATACCTGGGAATGGCATTGCTGGGTCATATGATGGCTCTACTTTTAATTTTTAACTTCCATGCTGTTTCCCATAAAGGCTCTACAAACATTCCCATCCATATGTGTAGGAGTTGCCTTTTTTTCACATCACCACTAGCAATTAACATTTGTCTGAGAACAGCCATTCTCCTACAATGCAGATACCTCATTTTTTATTTTAACTTGCATACTCTTGACTACCGATACTGAACTTTTTTTCATATACCTGTTAGCCACTTGCATGGCCTCTTTTGAGAATGTCTACTTAGGTCTATTGTCCATTTTAAAATCTGGGTATCTGTGTATATTAGTTACTTTTCTTTCACAGAACATCCAACACCCAACGTTGAAAGGGAAGCAGTCTATCTGGCTTACAGTTCACAGAGGTTTAGTTCATAGTTGGCTGGCTCTGAGGCTGGGAAGGCAAAGGAGCATTGCAACAGAGAAACAGCACAGCACACAAAAGCAGCAAGGGTGACAAGAGGGCAACATGCAGTTCATGGTGTCCACACCATAGCAATAGCAGCAAGGGAGAGAGGCTTCGCTGTGTCTTTCTGTCTCTCCTATCCCATCCAGACTGCTGGGATTAGGGTGGTGCTAAACCTCCACTTATGTATCCTGGTGTTGCAATCACACACTCTTAATCCCAACTTCACACATTCCAGATTCAGCCAACTCTGACTGAATGAGGGGTTGGGGGGACATCTGAACCCAAACCATAAGTGTATGTGTATGTGTGTGTGTACATGTGTGTGCATGCTTGTGTATCATTTGGTTTTGTGTTTGCTGTTGAGATTTTTTTTAGTTCCTTAGAAATTTTGGAAATCAACCAGGTTTCAGAAATAGTTTGCAAACACTTTTCCCATTTTGTAGATTGCTGCTTCACTCCCATGATTGTAGCTTTTGATTAGCTATATTTTTGCTTGAGAAAGGTTCTTTCTATGCAGCTCAGGCTGTCCTTAAACTCACTATGTAGCCCCAGATGGGTTTGAAATGAGGGGATCCTCTTGCCTCAGCCTCTGGAGTACTGAGATTATATGTGTAGACCACCATGACCAGCTAGCAGCAGCCTTTCAGTTCGATGTAATTACATATGTCTATTTTTGCTTTTGTTTCCCATGTTTTTGGGGTGTTGTCCAAAAAATTCTTTAACAATTTTTATGTCTCAAAGCATTTTCCTTATGCTTTCTTTTAGTAATTATTTAGCTTCAAGTTTCATGTGCAAATCTTCAACCTAATTTTGGCTGATTTCTGTAGCTGGTGACAGAGAATTTCATTTATCTATATTTGATTATCCAACATCCTCAGCTCTATTGAAAAGACTGCCTTTCTTCAACTCATTTTCTGAGCTTCTTTGAAAATTACTGATGGTATTTTTATAGGTTTACCTCTTGGCTTTTTCTGCTTGTTTTGACTGATCAATGTGTGTGTTTTGATGTCAACACTACACTGTTTTAATTACTGCAGTTTTGTAATATATTTTGAAGTCAGGGTTATGATGCTTTATTCTTTCTGCTCAAGCTGGCTCTGGCTATTTGGGTTTTTTGTGCTTTTATACAGATTGTAGATTTTTTCCAATTTCTTTGTAGAAATTTCATTCATATTTTATAAGAAACTGTATTCAACCTACTTATTTGCTATTAGTACATAAAAAACTTCTGATTTTTGTATGTTGCTTCTGTAACCTGGAACATTACTAAAGTAGTTCATTAACTCTAAATCATGTCCAATCAGCACACAGTGACAATCTCACTTCCTCTTTTCCATCTTAGATTCCTTTTATCTCTTTCCCTTGCCTCATTAATCTTACTTTGATAAATAAAAGTAGCAAAAGTGAGTATTGCTGTGGGCTATGCTCTTCTATATCTTACAGTTTCTAGCCTTTGTGCATTCAGTAGTATGTTAGCTACCGACTTATTTTTTGTGTTTGTATGGTTTTTTATTTATTTTTGATACAAGGTTTCACCAAGTGGAAACAGTTCTTCAAATGCTCTGAATACCCATAATGCTTTCACAGCTCAACATCTGCTGCCCCTACTGAAGTCTTGGTGTTGTTTTTGGAGCTCTTCTGCCCCTCTACCCTCACTGTATACAGCTCAGATAAGACTATTCCTGGCAACTGAAGTCAGGGGTCAGACGCTTTTCTGCTCTGAGTCTGACTGCTGTGTGTTATTTCCCAGCCTTAAGTTCCTGAATGAGTAACCCTGTAGTGTGGACACTAGTGGAGACTATGGGAGCTCATGGGGAACACAGGGGCAGTGCTGTGTACATTGTCTGGGTCTGAGGTTCTTGGGTCCTAGTGTATGAATCCAACCTCATCCTTCTATTGATTCCAGAATGTATACAACAGATAAATGTCCTTTCCACTTAGGGTAGCCAGAGTTAATTTTTACTGCTTATTCTCTAAAAACAGACAGGATATATAACATAATTGTTTTTTTCCTCTCTGTTACTTAAAAATTGATGAATGTGGGCTGGAGATTCAGCTCAGTGGCTCCAGCGCCTGCCTAGCAAGCTTGAGGTCCCTGGTTTGATCCCCAGTAAGCACATACAACAATACCTGGTGTGGTGATTCAACACCCACCAGCAATCAGTACCACACACCACAGTGCCAGGCATGGTGGCTCATGCCTGTAAGCCCAGCACTTGGGAGGCAGAAGCAGGAAGGAGGATTGCTGAGTTTGGGGCTAGCCTGGGCTATATAGTGAGCTCAGGGTCAGCCTGAACTACAAAGCAAGACCCTGTCTCAAAAAAAACCAAAAATACATGAATGCAAGTTTGCCTGTTTTATTTTATAAAACAAACCAAATAAAGGTCATTTGTTCCATCAATACCTTATTGGCAGACAAACACCACTGCTAGGCACTGTCCCAGGTGCTGAACAGATAGCAGTGACTGGCCATCATTGATCTTACAGATCTCACCATCCTGAGGGTAGGGAGCAAAGAGAAAATGAAGACTTGAGGGCAGCAGACTACAGGAAGTAAAATGGAGATGATTTCAGACCAAGCTCACGTCTGTATGAAAACGAGGCAGAAATAGGAAGAGCAGGAGGAGCATCCAGTGATGGGTTCAGGGGGAATGAAAGCCAAAAAGTGAAGGTAAAAGGTGAAGCTGAACTTGGTATATTTAAAAGACAGAGGGGGCTAATTTGGCTGCTTTACTAAAAGAATGAGGGAATGGCAAGATGAGAGCTTAAATAGGCAAGGGTAAAGGTTTACATTTTAGCAAACTGATTTACATTTAGCAAACTGATTCAAAGGCCCAGGAGGGTTTTGAGCAATCAGTGACAATCTGATAGGCAGTTCAAAAAGATCTTTTGTAAGCCTGAGAAAGAACAGATCATAGAGGCAGAGCAAAGCTAAGTACCCACATGGAGGCTATTACTGTCACTTGAGTACAATATGTGGCCTGGCTGACATAGGGCAGAGTATGGAGGAAAACATGAAATTCAGGATAAATGGTTTCTAAAATAACCCGTGCAATGGGTGTGGGAAGAAATGAAGAACAATCTAATGCTTAGTTGTCTGGTTTGACTGCATGGACGTGGTATCTTACATTGGGAAGTGTAAACGGAGGTGTGTATTAGTTACCTAAGTACAAGATGTCTTCTAGACATGCAAGTGAAGCATTGTGCAGGTGAGTGTGGATTCCAATGTATACTCATGTTCAAGTCATACAGATGGTATTCAAAATAAGACTGGCCAAGATGGCCAGGGAGACTGTTTAGACAGAAAGGCCCAGAAGTCAGTAAGGCCCATGAGAAGTGCTCACTGAGGTGGGAGTGGAATGTATAAGGGTGGCAGCAAGGCGTAAGCCACCATCCCCACCACCATCCCCACCACTTCTCAACCCACCATTTTTCTACGGAAACCAAATTTGCAACCTGCAGGAGTTTGTCCTCTGAAATAAAGGCCAAAGGAACAGGTCTTCATCCATGATACTGCTGTATCTATAAGTGATATTTATAGTGTGTGCTGGCAGCTGTCTTGTGATAACGATGGTAGTCTGCAGAGCCAAGTGTCAAACTGAAGACCACATAGCAGAAAGATGTCACTATGCTGTGATCTCACCAATCCTGAAGATACCCCATCTGGCAACTTCTGTGGCATTACAAGGTACCTTTTATTCTTTAAGTCAACTGAAATAGGTCCCCTGATATTTGTATCCAAAAAGATCTGGATGTATAGATGGACTGAGAAATAATATCTGAACAAACATTTTAGATAAGATAATAATAAATTTGAAAGCTTCTGTATAACAAAGGAAACAACTAACAGTGAAGTGAAAATTTACAGATTGGGAAAAAAATTTTTGCCAGTTATTCCTCAGATAGAGGACTGTCATCTAGAACACATAACAAATTAGATCCTTCAAAATGAAATACCCACTCTAAAAAAGGGGCAACTTAAATGAAAAGATTAATTCTCCTAAGAAGTATAAATGCAAATAAATATATGAAAAAAAAAGTTCAGCATTGCTGGGCATTAGAAAAATGCAAATTAAAATAACTCTAAAGTATTCCAGAAAGAATGACTATCATCAAGAGATCAAATAATAACAGATGTTGGTGAAGCGTAGGGAAAAAAGAGTCCTTCTATACCATTGGTGGGGATATAAACTATTATAACAACTATGGAAATCAGTATGGAGACTTCAAAAAACAAAAGCCAGAAATCTCATTTGACCTAAATTATTGCCCTTCTAGGTATTGTCCCAGAAGAGTTGAAAATATTAGATATTACATGTTTACAGCAGCACTATTCCTAATAGCTACATCTTGGAAATGGCCTATACACCCATCATAAGATAAATGGCTAAAAAGTGATATTCCTACACTTGGAGTTAATACTCTGCCATATAGAAGGAAAAACTTTAGGCATTTGTTGGTAATCATGTGCAACTGCAGAACATTAAGTAAAATAATTAGACACACAAGCTTAAACATCACATGATTTCTTTGAAAAGAGAAATACAAAATATAAATGAAAGACAAAATAATAGCTAAATGACAGGAAGTAGGGAGATCTTTTTAGATGGGAAGGAAACAAGAGATAGCTGAAGGGGACAGATGGAGGAATAAGGATGGAAAAAAAAGAACTAAAGAAACAAAATAGAAATACAATACAGATTTTGCAAATGAGGAGACCATGAATTGAAAGGAGCAGCAGGGATTAGAGGGGCAGGGACAGGAGAAAATAAAAGGAAGATGTGTTACATGTATCAACTCTGCATAATAAATGTAATCATAATATATTGCAAACATATACTATAAAACTATACAGTGCAGTCAGAGAAAGTACAAAACTGGAGGAAAAAAGTAAAAAAGAAAACAAATCATCAGTGATGTCCCCACCCCTGTATCCCTGCTGCTCTTGGACATACAGACCTAATGCAGTAGGGAAGTATTGGAAGCAACCTGAGAATTCCAGGTCAGCACTGTAAACTCAAAGTAAAAAAATAATACCAAATACTGATGCTACTTTCCCTTTGTGACATTTACAGATACAAAAATAACAAAATAAGCTTAAAATTTAATATTTCACAATTATAATGTGTTAATAGCTGGACACAGTGTACAATTTTAGGTTACAAGGTATGTTTTAGTGAACTGAAAAGTAAGAAAATACCAGGTTTTGTTTTAGCTTTCCTATTTTCCCTTCTCTTATAAACTCCATAGTAACAAAAAGAGACACAACAAATACTTCAAGTTCAAAGTTATATAGACACTGGATTAAGGATATTTACTGGTATGATTAGCAGTGACCTTTGACTTTGAGAAGTAAATATCACTTTTTAATTACTTATAAATCCCGTCTCACAAACAGAAAGCACCACATGTGGTTATTTTTTCCTTGAGTTGTGGGAGGAAAACACTGCAGTGAACCAGTTTGGATTACAATGCCCTTGGCAACTAACTCCTGTGGGACTCTGCGTCAAAGGGCTTTAGCCAAGAGCCTTCTGGGCAGGTCAGGACTCTGCTTACAAAACTGACTTCCTCCAGCTTTTACAATAAAGGCACCAGGTCAAAGAGGCGTCAGCTACGTGAGCCAACATGGCATGTTTACTGTTCTTAGACTGTGTCACAATCATAAAAAACCATAAAAATATTTATCCTTCAACTTGTGGCCACTGCTTAAAATGTTGTAATACGTACTATTCCTGAGGCTTTGAGCATTCTGTAACACAATGAAACACATGCACAGTCTGACACACACGTACGTGAGAAACAAGACAGGAATATTTGGGGAGAAAAATCCTACATGGCTAAAGCTCAGAAGAACTTACTTGAAATACACCAGTGTAAACTCTGTGTGGCTTATGCTAAAGCAGTACTTAGCAAAAAACTTTTAAGGATTTGTGCAGAGGAGACAGCTTGTACAGGGAAAGGGCCCACTGGGCTTTCTGGCTAATTCTGACCAAAAAGAGTGAAAGCTTCACTGGAAGAGCCAATTAACTAGCAAATAGGGAAGTAGACAGGCAGAGCACGGGAAGCTAGGTAGTCAGTGTCACCCACTTCTGCTATAATGCCAAAGAGACAAGGGGCAGCCACTTAAAAGCACGGTCTTATTTAGTGACACAAACACATATCCAAAAATAAATACATACCCACTCTGGGGCACTATAGTAGTGCACTAGTGCCTTCACTTAATTGTTGACTTGGCCTTGTATGTAAGGTCTCCATAAATTTTAGAGATAAGACCTTGACAGGACAAAGGAAAGCCAAATAAAGGTCACATAAGAATGTGCACGTAGACGATGACACCCAAATTAAGGATCTTAGGGCCTGAAATAGCTAGTCGGGTTGTAACAAACTCCACGGTGAGAGTCTTTTCTGCCACACTAATAAAAAGGGCTGGGAACAAAGGGGACTCTCAGGTCCTCCATCTTTCTGGAGCCCCCTCCTCTCCTCTTTCCCCCTGCAACAAAGTGTCCAATAAAATATGCTCTTTTCCCTAAACTTTGTGTGTTTAATCCATTACTGATATGAAGTTTACAAATCCTCGCACTGCCTAGCCACAGCAGATGTGGGGCTCATTCCCCTGGACATGACATCTGGACATCAACATTATTTTTCTAGAGCAAATCAAGCAGTTTGTGAACAAATCAAAATCATCATGGTGTAGCTTTTCAGTTTGTGTATTGTGAATGGAATAGGAGAAGGCATGGCTGGGTTTATAAATTTAAGTGGAGGCTTCCAGAAAATTTCTTGTGACAGTGGAGATGATGTGTGTTTACACTGCTTATGTGGAAGCTACCAGCCACCCATGAGCATTAAGCTCTTGAAATGTGACCCGTGTGACTTAAGTGTTAATTTAGTACATCTCAATCATCTTAAATAAAATAACCACAAGTGACTAGTGGTTGTGGTACTGGATCTCCTTTCATTGAGATAGCCTCTCATTGTCTCTTGAGGATCCCTTGACTTCCCTGTTGGTGACAAAGCTGATTCCTCCTGCAAAATCAAAGCTCTGACAGAAGGTCTGCACGGTGTAACTGTCTGGACGGAAAGACACTACTTAGCATACAGAGATCAGACAGACCTCTCAGACCTAGTAAGGGAGAAGTGTCCTCAAGAACTAGCAGAGGCCAAGGGAGGGAGGGGTGTCCTACAGCATAGGCAACCTCTGTCACACAAAAACGACCTAAGGAGAGGGGAGACATTCAAAAGCCAAATGATTATGTTACAATACAGCTGCTGCACATGCAAGAAAAGTGGAATTATTATCAGGCTAATCTAAACCAAGATCTTTCTAAAAAGCTTTTAACATCAACCTAGCCCAAACTATTTTCAAGCTAAACATGGCCAGGGCCCAGAGAAACAGAACTAACAGGAATAAGGGATGGAATCCAATGTTCTGGGGTAGCACATATGCATCAGACAGCTCAATGCTCCTGTATCGTCAAAAGTCTCCTCCACACAGCAAACACACTGTGCCATAGCTGCACATCTGTAGCCAGAGGTGGTGGTGCTCTGGGAGACTGAGTCAGGGAGATGTGAGTTTGAGTCCAGCCCTGGCAGCTGAGCCAGACTCTTTCTAAACAGAAATGATTGAAGGGCTGGGACATCTGGTTAACATAGCTCCGAGCAAAGTTCCTAGTTTCAATCCTAGTTCTACCAAAAAAAAGTATAGTGACATGACTTTTATATATGTGCTTTTTTCCATTCTAATCCCTAGCTACTTACAGACAATACTACAGATAACCATGAAATAACTGTATGATTGACTCAAGCTCATTAGTATCTCTAAGAATATTACAAAATCATAACTAGGCTGGGAACTTCATTTTGAGATCACTACACTTTGTGGGATGCATATAACAGGTGTTATGTATTTACAAACTATGGTATTGAATGAATATAAATATATAAACCAGACTGAAAGAAAACTACAGATTAAATTATTTAGATAGTTTGCTAAAATGTATTTCCTATTTACTATACTGGGTAAATCACCTGACTAATAAGTTGTCGAACTCCTTTATGAGTTATATTATACCACTTTATCATTTTTACAGCCTAAATTTCTTGAATGTTAAAAACAAACTGTGCAACGTTATTTCCTACCCAACTGGACAGTGCAAATGGGAAAGCATAAACTATGAAATCTTTACAAAGTTCTGTATAGCCAAGAGTTTCATAATCTTTAATGATTAAATAATAAGGACTATATTAGGCATGAACTATGCACTGCAAATTATTTCAAAGTCCACTGATTTAAAACCAAAACATTAATTTTTTTCATGAATTTTATAGGTTAGGAGCCCATGAAGAGTTTCGTTAGCTCTTCTGGCTCTGAGTCTCTTGGGGCCACAGCCCTCTACGTCCAGGCTCCCGCCATGCTCCAGGGCAGGCCCACACCGTAAGCCGGGACACAGGGCTGCCGCCTGACATGAGAGTCAGGGAACTAGAGAAACCTATCTGGAAGCTGACTTTCATCACTTGAGTCAGCATGCCAATGCCCCGTTGTTGGGGCGGAATACCGGGAAAGGGGTTATGTGGCCACCTTCGCGGGGTCTCTCCACTACCAAGACAAAGCAACACACTGTGAAGGTCATCTGTTCTTCGACTGCGTCTCTTTACTGAACAGCAGTGTTTTGCCTAGGGAACATCCAGACAGTATTTCCCAAAAGCCCACAATTCCCATTTTCTCACAATCAAAGAAGAGTCAGACGTGGTAGTGCATGCATATCTCTAATCCTAGCACTTTGGAAAGCTGAGGCAGGAGGATCACAAGTTTGAGTGCAGCTTGGGCGACTAAGTGAGACTCTGTCTCAGAACAGAAAATAAAAAAGGGCTGGGGAGTCCTCAGTGTTAAAGTTCTAGGTTCAAGTCCTATTACCTCCAAAAATAAATACATACAGGGCTGGAGATTTAGCTCAGTGGTTCCAGTGCCTGCCTCGCAAGTGCAAGGCCCTGAGTTCGATTCTGGTAACCACATACAATGTTGGGTGTGGTGACTCACGCCCACCAGTCATCAATACCACACACCATAGTGTCAGGCATGGTGGCTCATGCCTGTAATCCCAGCACTTGGGAGGCAGAGACAGGAGGATTGCTGAGGCTTGCCTGGGCTACATAGTGAGCTGAGGGCCAGCCTGAACTACAAAGCAAGACCCTGTCTCTAAATACATACATACATACATACATATATACATACATACATACATACATACAGAAGGAAGTGGACAAAATATATTATCTACCTTAGAAAATAACACAGGAAGAAAAGTGGGGAGCAAATAACATTGAACATTTATTTTGGAAAGCAATGACAATGGTTAGTAAAGGAAAGAAAACAATGCTTTTTCTTTACTTTCTAAAATGAATCAATTTAATTTTATAATAAAAAGGACATTATTAAAAAATGTGGATTTTGTAGTTTATGTTGAATGAGGATCCTGATAAAGAGGTTAAGACAGAAGCAAAAATGTCTCAGTGCCTAGATGCCTTTTCTGCTATACACACAAAACATCTATGTAAGTACTTCTCACAGCTTATGAGATGGTATACAGACAGTAAAATACTAGTGATAAAAGAAATAAGATGTAAAAATATTTAAGTTACCTAAAAATGACCAAGCAATGGCACTGACATGAAGACTTGGTCACATGATAAAAATCTGAAGATAAAGGCATAGCAGCAACATTATGAACAAAAAGCTACCATTTATTGAGAATCAATTAAAATACGTAATTTAACACGCTATTTCTTACAATGTTTGCAAGAACCCCTACTGTGACTATTATCTTTGACAAATCTTCATCTTTGCTAGATAGGCCAAGAAACCGACTGTTGCATGCTTGTGGATTGCCTGGTGGTGCCCAGGTCCACTGGTTCTGCAGCTCACTGTCTTCCCTAAGGGTGAGCTACCTCCACTGCCAAGGACTGGAGCTGCACAGCTCCCGTCTACCTCTCCTCTGTGGGGTAGAGCTGTGCTCAGCCTACAGGAAACTGGGTAAGAACAGAGAGAAAAGAGCCACTGCTCATCTCACCTGCTGTCCGAGACACTGACCATGCAAAGGGTTCATGGGGCAGTCAGCTCCCAGAGAGGAGGAAGGCTGGAGGGAAGGGAAAGGCCCTGCAAGGTCCACCAGACAGAGCTTGTGGCCTCTCTCCAAGGCACCCGCAAGTCCTCCTGCTCCCCTCCCCACTCCAGAGTGTCCTGTGTTTTAAGGGCTGCCACCGCCAGAAAAGGCCAAAAGCATGGAAGATGTGGAAGGGATCTCAAGAGAGAGGCGACCTGCCTGTGCGCTGACCCTTCCAGCAGGCACTTTCTCAGGTCTGCTGGTTACAACTAGCTAACCACGTGGAGGGACACACTTAAAAAAATGCTTGAGACCAGCGAGCACACCAAAAGAAGCATCAGACCTTACAGTGACTAGTACTGTAAAGGGTAAGTGGTTAGAATCACTCCTCACAGAAAAGCCACCAAGCATCTTCTAAGTGTCACTGGAAGAAAACTGTGTTGTTTAGGAAACTAGTCAACAACTGTTTCCCATTATGAAAGTGGGATGAGCTATTCCTAGAGCTCAGCCAAACGAAACGAAGCCACTGTAACTTACTGGAAACAAGTTATTTTTGCAAAATACATCCAACATCTAGACAGTTTCTCAAAACCCTAAACCATAACTTACGCAAAAGCAGACAAATAAGTTTTGCTCCCATCCCAACCAATAAGGAAAACGAAACATACCATGACAACCAAAACCGTCACCTCAACTGGGACAAAAGATGATCCATGACACACAAAAGGAATCTATCCATCTAATCTATGTAGGTGTTGTTGCTTCGCCTCCAGACACCCACCACGTGCTGGTTCAAGGGCCCACGGACCAGACAGTAAAGGTCCTCCTTTATTTTCCTTTTTGCTTCCCAAAGTTTCAGTAACTGAGGATCAACCGCGGTCCGAAAAAATGAATGGAAAACTCTAGATGTAAATCCTTGAGTTGTGCACAGCCTGGTAGAATCCATGCCATCTACAATCTGTCTGGCTCAGGACACAAGGTGCCTCTCTGCACAGTGTTCCCTGCAGAATTCACCACCTGCCTGTGGCAACAGCCAGAGAAAGACCACGTTCATGTAACTCAATTGTTCTGGTGTGTTGTTCTTGTTGTTAGCCTTTTACTGTACTTATCAATTACACTTTAACACTGGTAGGTCTATAGGGGAGAAAAGATTAAGGGTGAGTACTGCCAGGAGCTTCAGGTGTTCATGGGGAGTCTCGAAACATATGCCCCTCAGGTAAGGGGAGAGTAACTATATTAAGAGAGCATCAGCTAAAATCACACTGGACAAAATTTTTGTTGCCAGGCACTAGCTACACATACTTGCAACCTCAGTATTTAGTAGGCTGAGGCAGGAAGATCACAAGTTCAAGTTCAACATGGGCAACTCAGCAAGACCCTGCCTCAAAACAAAATTTGGAAGGGCCAGGCTGAGGCTACAGCTCAGTGGGACAGCACCCCTCAGTTTAATTGCCAATAACTCCTACCACTTCACGACACTGGCCACCTGCAGGCGACCTGGTTACTGAGTTTGCTCATAAATAGAAACTTGGACTGTAGGTTTAATAAGTATGTCTAATGTAGTGTTTAGACTCTGATATTGCAAACTTCTTTAAGACACAGTTAGAGGTAAATTACACTTGAAATTAAGCCGTCTAGATGTTGACACCTTTT